>LBNU01000619.1:312972-334595 GCA_014162995.1 Artemisia annua
CTCAACGTTGGCCCACCCCCCACCAACAGATGTCCAAGTTCCAGTCACATCTGGTTGAAATAAAGTTCGGTGTAATTGACTGTTGTCCACCACTGGTTGAGAATAAAGCTCGAAGGGTTAACCAACAAATATGACACAAAAAGTAATTAAATCTTCTCTTTCCCTGTTGTCCCTGGTTGAGATAAAGCTCGAGGGTTAACCAAATATTGACAAAAAGTTGAGGACTAAAATGATTAAGCTTTTGATTTAGTGATTAATATTACTACCATTTAATTTATAGTCAATGGTATATAAGTAATTCAACTTATTTTTATTTTAAAGTTTTTAGACTGTTTTAAAAGTCTATAGCATCATTTTCTAAATTTGTGGAAGGTATATATTGATACTTTGATACGTTGCAAGTTTATAAACAGTTGAAATAAACTAGAATAAAAACTAAACTTAAATATTACTCGTATAAAGTAATTTGAGGTTTTTCAATTACGAACGTATATCGTTGCTGTGATTAAGGTGGTGACAGATGATGGCTAACCAATCACAAGTCAAGATCAAGATTTGTAGCCTGTAGGAATTAACTAACTAATAAAATAATGTTGCACCATGGTGAGAATTATATTAATAGTTTGACTAAATTCAAATTTAATAATATTAAAATGTTGAAAATTTATACTCTCACCAGCGAAATTAAAATACCGGATGAAAAAAATAATACGTAGTTCTTCTGTCACGCAATTCTACTATTTTTAACATATTTAAATAATAGAACATATAAAATATATATGTGAAACTCTGTAAATCGCCTGAGATTATTTATTGAGTGTAAATCTAGTTAATGCCAAGTCATGAATAAGGTGTAAAAAAAAAAAAAAAAAAAAAAAAAAGTTTTGAATTTCATGTTCTCAAATCAAAAAAGGAAAAAATAAAATTAAACAAAAGGGGTTTAAAGATATCTTCTTTTCAAATCATCATCAAAATTTGAAATAAAATCGACTCGAGTAGAGTTTTCTTCGTTTTCAAATATGACATAATAATAATAATAATAATAATAATAATAATAATAATAATAATAATAATAATTAAAATAAGCAAATTAAAAAGAATACATGTAATATACACACTAGGTAAACGTGAACTCACAAACAAGTTGGTAGACCTTGAATTAAAAATAGATTCAACAGGGGCATCGGAAGAAGAAAAAGAGGAGCGAATTCAGATTCTTCATCAGCTTAACGATATTGATCGAATTGAATCTTTAGACCTTGTCCAGAAAGCTCGCCTTAAATGGGACGTGGAAGGCGATGAGAATACTAAATTCTNTGTTTTTCTTGGCATGATCTGGCTAAAACAGCCGCACCCTTTGTAAGTTTCCCTTCTAGCTTCTTTGCTAGTTTTTCTTTTTTATATACTCTTGCCGTTCAAAAAAAAAATATACACACTAGGTAATAAAGTAAAGCAGAACTAATGGTACTACAAAGTAAAAGCTATTATTTGATGTATTGTAGGGCTTTCACATGGTATATTGGTATATTCGGGCTTTCACAATCTCGCACAAGTATACAAAATTAAATTATAGAAGCAAAATCGATTTTTTTTTTGTCCTAAATCGTAATGATAAAGAGCAAAAAGTTGTACAAATTACTTATATTCAAGTTGTACGTAGTCAAAGGTCAATATAATGAGTTGTAGGCTTGTATTGGCAACCATGTGCCTATGTTAGCAAATAAATGATGAGATGTACAATTGTTTTGCTGATACTACAGTTTCTTGTAATTGTAACGTGAAAATTCAGAATCGAAAATGCAAATACTATGTGATAACCGTTCTAAACTTAAAATTTGGTTTAAATGTATAGAATGAATTGTGCTTGTTTAAAAGAAGAAAAATAAAAAATGGGACTTACGTGTACCTATGACATGTTATAGTTGGGAAATGTGTTTTTCAGGTTTTGTGTTATAAAAATGTTATAGGCTAAAAGCTAACGTGACACGCCGATAACTCCCGAATAACCTGCATGTCACCTAGCTCTATTTAAAGGTTTATTATAACAGGTGATATATAACGGTATGAGCCTTTTTATTATTATTATTATTATTATTATTATTATTATTATTATTATTATTATTATTATTATTATTATTATTATTATTATTATTATTATTTTATTTTTTTTAGCGACATTTCATTAAAAAGAAAACTAGTAAGGAGCTAGCAATTACAAAAGAGATTTTAATCAATAAGTCCAACTATAAAGCGTACGACCTCTAAAAAAAATTAAAAAAAAAAATACAAATGAATATAATCAAAGATGTTATTTTTCCTCATAGAGTGAAAGTTAGAAGTGACATTATTACGGAACTGCTAAATCCGCCATAAAGAAGTCGCGATGATGACATACATACGATGAATCTTCTCTTTAGAAACGTGCCAAGAGCTCACCCAATCACTTCAATGGTTGTTAGAAACGAATAAAGGCATGAAGCATCACACTAAGTACGAACGAGCCTCCAAACATCTATGACAATGTCACACTCGAAAAAGATATGAAGGTTGGACTCCACATTATCATTACAAGAAAGGCAAGAGATCTCCGGGATTTTGATACCTTATGACGAGAGATTGAGACGATGCGGAAGCCTGTCAAACAATAAGCGCCATATGAAGATATTCACTTTGCGATGAAAAGACTTGTCGCATGTAGTAGGAGGATGGTCAATGTGCCTGCAAGTCACCCCCACCGAAAAGACGACATTCTGAGCATTAGACCAAACACAAGTATCCGAATTAGAGAGAATATCAACTTACTTAAGTAACTTAACAAACATAGAAGGCCTTATTTGATAAAATCAACAAAGATCATCTATATGTAAAAGTACAAGGTCTTTTGTAAGGGGGTTGGCAACACACCCCTCACCCTAAATCCCTTCACTCACTTACACCCAATCCCCTTATGCCACATCATCCCCCCACTTTTTCCTTCCCTCACTCATTTTTTGTAGGCAACACACCCCTCACCCTTCACTCACTTCATTTTCTTTTTTTTTTCTTTTTTTATTATTATTATTATTATTATTATTATTTTTTTAAATTTCATTCACTCACTACATATATTCTTTCTGCTACAACTATCCTTCCATTTCAACTACTCAACCTCAAACCAAACACCATAACCACAACTCATGCCTCAAACAGTTGCTTGACTCTCCCTTCAAAACCATTTAAACCCATTAGTTTCTCATCATGGGCTCCACTAAAACAAACCAAAATGAAGAAACTGCTGAAATGAAAATGAAGCAGAGCAGGAGGTGTACAAGAAGGAACATACTCTGAGCCAACAAAAAAAAGAGCCGTTACATCCTTTCCAACGTTCGAATTTTACTCTCCAACGTTCCAATTTCTTTTCTATCCCGAGCGGTGAACTTCCCCGAACGGGGTCCTCCCGCGTGCTCACCGTGCAGCCGGCGGCGGTGTTCCCGTGCGGGAAACACCCCGCACCGTGGGCTACCGTGGGTGTTGCCAACCCCCTAAAACGTTTAAAAACCATAAAACGGTGTCTTGTACTTGTAATGTAAGTTAATCTGTCGGTTGTGCACTTGCGAAGAAGTTTGGTATAAATTTTTATTTACTGCATAAAGTACTTTTTTTTTTTTTTTTTTTTTGAACGAATATAAAGTACTTCATATCATATCAAATCATACCTAAATACAAAAACAAATATAAACATGAGTTCAATTATCATACACTGTCCATTTTTCTACTAGTCAAACAATTCCAATATATCTATTTACAATCAAGGATATGATGTGTTGATACAAAAGTTGGGCGTTCTTTATTTGGGTTCATGTTTTCGTACCAATCAGATCTTAATGCTTGAGACCTGCGCACTAAGAAAGCAAACAAACACCGTTAGGCTTATCGTGGGATTCCACGATTATCCTCCAGCGTGAGAGTAAGTAATCGGTTTTAGGGTTATATTGAAGAGTTAGGGTTGTAAGTCGTACCTTTAACGAGAGTTATGATATTCTTTATATAGGCACGAAATCCTTATTGGATACGTGCTCCTTACTCTTCGGTATATATCCGGTTGTGTTTTATATATATCCCTTAAATAAGAGATATCCATATCAAGACCATAAATAACTTTGGGTTTGGGCTTTCGTGAGCCCGAACCGTTAGTATGGTAGCCCAATCATTGTTATGATAGCCCACTCGTTGTGGGCTTGGACATTAGTAATGTTCATTAATCGGGTTCGTGACCCGAATATGGACTATACGTCATCATGTCCCCCCAGTCTAGTATGCGCACGGTGAAACCGCGGATGCTAGACTATTAGTCATAGCGAAAAATGTGCCCCCACACGTGGCGGATAGGTTCAAACGTTTCCCGCCCAAAGGAATATCCTATGAATCTAGTCCATATAAATCCAAAAGATCTTCCTCGAGAAATGTGGGAAAGTGCAAAAAGTGTTGTACCTTTTCGTTTTCCAGCCACTCGATTTGGGTGAATGGGTTACACGTGTCAATCATCTGTGGTAAGTGACACCCTATATAACCCCTCTCCTTATTTTCACTGTGATTATCACAGTAAAAACGCTTCCTTTCTCCATTGTTAAATCTTCTAAGTATATTTCAAAAATCTTCCACTTTCTTAGGTAACAGCGCGTGCGCTATTAAAAATGTTTCTTCAATTGCATGACTGTACATCCGATATGTCCGAGGACGAACTTCAAGAGTTCGCTTCGGACCACTATATTCCCGTAGCACGGCACCCTGTTGTACCGGATCCGAAAGATACAATTGCGGACTTCCCCGTAGGGAAGGTTGGGGTATACACACGCTTTTTCGAGTGGGCAAATCAGCGTGTGCCCATTTCTGTATTTTTGAGCGATATATTAAATTATTATCAGCTACACATCTCCCAGCTTCATTGTATTGGCGCTGCCAAAATAACTAACTTTGAAGTGAACTGTCGCTTATTGGCGATTGACCCCACAGTCAATTTGTTCCGCGCGTTTTATCATTCGACGTGGTCAAATGGGTGGGTCACCTTTTCCAAGCGCGCAGGACCACTGCAGTGCTATACGGACAAGGTAGATTCGCTGAGGAACTGGAGGGAAAAGTTTTTCTGGATTGATGATGCAGTCTTCCCATTTGACTTTGACTTCTATACCCAAGGGTCATTGCCGAGGGATGAGCGCCCACTCCCCGGAGCGTACAGCGCGGATGATGCGAACACCATAAATGCCAATCGCATCCCCATTAGGGCGTACCCAGAAGAGTTCCTGGTGCATATGGGCATCAGTCGCAACTACTTCCAACCGGAGTCAGAAGTTCCCATATTTTTGTACGCGGATGGTCGGGGTGGGTGCTTGTTCCTTCCTTCTTCTTGATTTGGTAGCGTAAGCATTCCTCTTCTTCGTATTTTATATAACTCGTTTCTATTTTGTTGTGTTTGTTGTATGTGCAGAGATGGATCTGTTCGTCGTGGTTCATCTGGAGAAGCCTAAGCTGGCTACTGTGGGGGTGCGCCCCCTGAAAGAAGGTGAGACTCCCATCCTGGAAGCTACCGCGGGGCGTACCCTGCAGGTTGCGCAGGCCGAGCCTGAGGAGTCTCCTCAAGTGGCGTTGCAAGTCACGCCGGTGCAGAGTGTTGCCCCTTCCAGGGAACAGTCTCCACAAGCTGCTGGGTCGCACATTGAGTCATCGGACAGTGTGCAAATTTTGGAGAGAGAGGGGACTGGACAAGGCGCGAAGCGTAAGAGAGTGTCTTCTGGTGGTTATGGCGAGGGTACCTCCAGGAGAAGACATCATCTGATCGCTGCTGATCAGCCAGAAGAAGAGGTATCCGCTACTGAAGCGGAGAAAGATGTTACCAAGTCTCCCTCCCCCATGTAAGTAACATAAATCGCGTGTACTTAAATTGCTCTGATTGTCCTTGATTCACATGCTGTGCGTTTGTTATAGAGTAACATTTATCTGATTTTTTGCGCAGTGTGGAGCCAACTGTGGAAGCTGACGCGCGTGCTAGAAGTGCGTCGCCCCTCGTGAATCCTTTTCTTGATGAGGAGACTTCGCAGAAGGGCACGAGGGCTAATCCCAAGGCGCTGGACCAGCTAATGGAAGAGCTAGAGCTTGCCGCTGCGCACCAAGCCAAGCTGGTTGCGCGGATGAGAGCGAGCTATTCCGGTGAAAGTAGCCGTTCCGCGCAGAAGGAGGAAGAAATCTCCTGCTTGAGGGCACAGTTGACAAGTGCCCAAACTGAGTTGGCTAACTCCAAAGCTGAGTTAGAGCGTTCCGATACATATGCACGGAAGCTTGCTGATGAGAGGATGTCTCTCATGGCCCAAGTAGATAAGGAGCGTGCTGATTTCAGTGCATACAAGTCTTCTTGTATCTGGGCGCTGAAGTATATGGAGATGAACAGGGGTAAACTCTTTGCGTCCTTGGATGGGTTCCGTGAAATGGTGGAGGGTTTGCTTCAGAAGCAGGAGGATAAGCTGCGTAAGCTTAGCCTGGAGTACGATGAAGAGTTGTACCCACACCTGATGTCCTCCATTGCTGAGCGCAGGTAACATTTAATTCCCTTGCTTTATTTGTATTATTTCCTTCTATACATATAATCATTTGAGTATGTTGAAGTTAGTATGTGTAATACCATGATGTTGTGCTCGCAGGTGGTTGATCAGCCATGGGCTCTGTCTGGCTGCGCTGTGCACCCTAGAGTCCCAAGAAGTCGTGGGGGCTTTTAGGAAGGTTTTTCAATGTGCCTTAGCTCGTGGCAAGGCGGAAGCTGCGGAGAAGCTTCATGAACACAAGCTTTTGACTGTACCCATCTCTGAGGTGCCTGGGTACAAGGATGACACCTACGCAGAACTTGTTGCTGCGATGGAGGAAATGAAGCTGGTTGAGCTTCCTCAGATTGCGCAGCTGGAGCGTGATCAGGACTATCCTATCGATGTGATCATGCAGGGGCTAACCTTGGCGAGGCATCTTGGTGAAGGCGCTGACGCCCAACCAGACTATTACTTGAAGCCTGATGTGTCTCAACTGCAGGTACCCCTTTTTGTCCAGTCGCGTGATATACTCAATCCCTTCGCTCTTGAGAAGGAAGTTCCTTTGCAGGAATCCTTAAACGCCCATGCTTCCAGGCTTGCCAAGAAGAGAGGGATAACGTCAAAGGCTATCCTTTGTGGTGTTGGTGCCGCCCATCTACCTCGTTCTGATGGGGTGCCCGTTAGTGTGCCAACGGTTGCTCCCAGTGATGCTGAGTTGTTGAAGAGGCTTGGGGATGCCAAACATGCTGCAAGCCATGGTAGCAGCTCCCAGCTTAGGCGTACATGCAGCTTTTAGGCTTGTTTAGCGTTTTTTGCTTCGCCATATATGAACAATTTTGTATGTATAAACGCGTGGTTTATAATAATAAGAAGTTCATTTGTATATTCGTACTTAGCTTTTATGAGTTGCCTAAGTAGTCGTACTGGAAAGGGGGATTATAGAGTCTATAATTGATTCCTCCCAAACTACATGTCTTTTATCAGTCAACCACTTGTGAATGGTCAACCATAATAGTCAAACAGCCTGGGAGAAAATGCAATTTTACCAAGGAGTATAAAATTATATCCTCGGGTCATTTATGTCCTGATGAGGTGTGACATTCTGAATACAACGAACGTGTGTGATGCTGATGTTATTGAATATATGAAAATAGGAATCTGACTGACTAACACTGGAATGTGAATAGTAATAGCTCTGTCATAGCTATATCAGTAAAAACGTACAATCAGAAACTTTAAAATGTAAAAGAATTTACAAACGTACGTTTAGGATCAAATAAACGTAAACGTATAAAACCAATCATCAAAAATAACTATAGTAGGAATTTGCATGCCTTAGCGGCTTAAATGCAAATTAAATAAAAAATAAAATATTTACTTATTATTACAAAATTAGTTTAAAAGATAAGAAAACTTAAAAACATAAAACGTGTACGTTTACGTTTAAATAAACGTCTACGTACAAATTAAAAAGTGAAAAGTGATCAATATAACTCCCACAAATGTGAAAATTAGGGTCCGTTTGGTTTGAGGGAGTAAGATTAGGATTTGGCATTGATGCCAAAAAATGTTGTTTGGTTTCTTTGTGCGGGTCCCACAAGTGGGGATGAGTACCAAATATGTATCCATATGCAAAAGTCATCTAAGTTGCCTCCTTTTTGTTATATTATCATTTTTTGTGGGCCCATATTTTACCACAACCATTCATATTGAATTTTATTTTTATTTTTACAATAACAATATTTTTAAAATACTCAATTATAACATATATAGTATATTATTATATTATATTTTTCTCTCTTCTCATTTAATTTAAACCTCAAATCCAAATCTTAATCTACAACTTTACATTCAAATCCTAATCCTCATCTAAACCCATCTACAAACCAAACGGGCCCTTATATTTTTGGGATCCTAATAATAAAAGAAAATTATTTGAAAATTAAAATTAATTATCTAACTATTTATTTAATTATTATTAATTAAAAACTATTATTAACTATTTAATAATTACCTAAAAATAAGAAAATGTAAAATAAAGCCTAGAGAAATAAAATAAAAATTTAGAAAAGTCTAAAATAATATAAAAGAATTTCTGAAACTGAAAATATATTTATTATACAATTATTCCATTTATTATTAATTATTTACTATTATTTAATTACTAAAAACTATAATTGATTTATTATAAATAGTAAATGAATAAACAAAAATCTGAAACTTTGTACATAATTCTAAAATAAATAAAAGAAGATAAGAAAATTATAAAAATGATATGTTATTTACAAAAAATAAGCAAATAAGCAATTAAGCTTCTAAATAGAAGCTATCACTTAGCTTTAAAGTTGTGTTTATGGTGTTATCTGTATATGGAACTAATTGTATACTGTATATGTGTAACTTAAATAAAAATAAAAAGTTTAGAACCAAAGAATAAGCTGATTCATGGGCTTATGAGTCATTCAGTAGAGATTTTGGGCTCACAGTGGACTCATAGGCTTAAAATAAGCTTGGAAAAGCTTTTCAGTGTAAACCAAAGATAAAATAATGTTTGTACAAGTATTATAGAAAGATATGAGCAAAAATGGTGTAATGAAGTTCACTGAAAAGCTCTTTATAAGCTAATAAGCAAATCTAAATTACACAGTTCCTAACACCCATTGCAGTCAAATGCTTGGTCAAAATAAGCCTATTAAATAAGCTCACAAGACCAAATAAGCTCTGGATATAGCAAGGTAGTCTGGTTGGTTTTCCAAAAAGCTCAAGCTTACCTAGTGGGGTCCACTAGTGAGCTTGTGAGAAGCCATTGAAAAAGCCACCAAGTGACTGAGTATCATGGGTTCCCAGATACATAGTCAAAATGGGACACACAAAAAGCTAATTGCAGCCCTTATTAATAAGCTGCAAAGTGGGAAATAAGCATTGGATCATTGAAACTAGTGGATAAGCTCCACATAGAACTAGATTTCACAAGCTCAATCCAAATAATAAGCTTTTTGTGAGCTTATGAAGTAGGGTGAGTTAGGTTAAGTATGCTGAGTGACCAGCACACTTTTCAAAATGGGACAAGTTATAAGCTTGTTGCAGCCTAATTAATTAAGCTACAACATGAAAATGGAGCAAAGGATCAAAGAGTTGGGTGGATAAGCTTCCTAAGAAGCCAATTCACACAAGCTCTAGACCATAGATGAGCTTGTAATGAGCTTTTGAAATAGGGCTTAAGTTAACTGTGTACACAGTTAACTGAGAAATTGATGCAAACAATTAAGCTCAAAATAACTTGTCTAATAAGCTCAAAAAGCCTCAACAAGCACTGAGCCCTTGAGTTTGGTTGCTTGGCTTTGTGAAAAGCCAAAGCAACCAATCTCAAGCTCAGTGAGGAGCTTTTTGGAAGCTTATGTAAAAGACTCAACTACACAGTTTGCTCCTGTGTAGTGAGTTGTTTGTAACAAAAAGTTGGGGTGATTAAGCTGTTTATTTAAATTACAAAATGAAAAGCAAGCTTAAACATAAACACAATGCCACATGGGCAACACAAATAAGCCAAATACTCAGGCTAGGGTCAATTCCATAAGCTTCTGCAAGCTTATGGATTTGACAGCTAAGCCTTGTTACAGGGCAAAAACAAGCATAAATAAGCACAAGAAATAAGCAGTAAACATGTAAAATAAAAATTAACAAAAATATAATAAACAAGATTAGCAACAAAACTAGTAAACCCTAAAAGGAATCAAACTGAAACTAAATAACAAGATCACAACAAAATTATCTATTTTATTCAAAAACTTTTTTTTATGAACATTTGACTTTTTATATGAACACTAAAGTTTGACTAATATGAATTTAAAACTTAATTTACAGATTAAACATGTTATATTAAACAAGTAGAACATGAAATTAAGCAATATAAACAACATTTAAACAATTATGCAGAATTTTAGGATCTAATAATCATACAGTTAACAAATAAAGAGGATCAAGTGTCGTTAAACTGCTTGATTAAGGTTCTACTAAGGTAATTAGGTCCTAAGAGGTGTACATCAAACAAGTACAACAACTCATTCATCCCCTAACACAATTTAGCCATTAAATCCAAACAACCCTTTAATGAGACCAAATTGAGATTTTCACATCAATAAACTGTATATACCTAAGATATCCAATCCAGAGGTCACAAGATGTCAAGTTGGACCTTTTTTAGCTTAAACATGTTGTCAAACAAGTCTAAACCTATGATTCTCAAAGATAAGCATATTGACAGTCAATATGAGTTTCAAAGCACAAATCAATTTCAAAACATAACAACCTAATATTAAATTAGATAATCAATAACAAACAACAAATAAGCAGGAAAACATGAAAATCAAAGCAAATTAAAGACTATAACTATGAAATGCAAAAATTTGATAAAAGGCTTACAAGATGATCAAAGCTGAGACATGGAACCAAAGACCAAACCAAACTCCTATAGCCTCCCAAAAGGCTCTAAATCCCATGGTAATCCATAATAACCATGCTCCAAGCAGATTCCATCAAGAACACCATATTTTTGTTTTTTCATTGTTTTTCTTNAAAATTGCATTTTCTCCCAGGCTTTTTGACTATTATGGTTGACTATTCACAAGTGGTTGACTGATAAAAGACATGTAGTTTGGGAGGAATCAAATTTTGGCGCCGCTGCCGGGGAGGTATGCTGCGTATAATGACATGTGTTTTGTTGAAATATCTATCCATTGTATATATACTATATATAATATCATATTTTATTTCTTATATTTTACATTGTATGAACCCACAAAACGACCAATAAATATTGTCCCCCCCACTATTTAAAGTCCCGGCTATCATGCCCCCCACACTTAGAAATGAATATTGTCCTCAATATTCAAAGTCCCGGCTATCATGCTGATCCTTTGAACATAAAAAGATAACATTACTAGCTAAGTGTGGTAACACAACAATTATTCTCTTTTTTAATATATACAATTTTCTCAAAGATTTTTAAGATCTATATACAACATGTGGGGCACACCCCCACACTTAGGTGGTACACACGGGTGAAAACCCATGTTTTACTACTGTTTTTGATTACCGAGTCGCTAGCTTGACTCGACCCCGAATTAAATGGTTCATGAGGAAGCTACTGTTTTTGATTACCGAGTCGCTAGCTTGACTCGACCCCGAATTAAATGGTTCTTGAGGAAGCTACTGTTTTAAGGTTTCTAAAAGCTTTGTGAGCTTTGTCAGGAGCCTACATGAGCTTATTGAGTCCAAATAACAACTATAATCAACTAGAATTAAAATGACATGGAAAATTAAAGCTATGAATAAGAAAAACATGTAACTAAAGATAGATTGAGATTAAAACTGTAAAAAAGGTTTATTATACATCTTCAGTGTATAAAAAAGCACTAGAAAGCATTAAATTGACATTAATCTAAAGAAAGCATAAAAACGTTTAAACTAGTGACCAAGGCTAATCCAAGGTAAGTTTTCCTTCATTCTTCTTCCTCTTTTATACATCTCTTGAGTTCTTTGTCGACCACTGAGTAAATCCCACTTCTAATCATGGCCATTGATACAGTCAATTTGATCCTAGCCGTTTAAATGGATTTTGGCGCCAAAAATCCTCCACGTAGCATTGGGCAGTTATATTGCTTTTAAGAACTATTGGTGTGTTGTGGAGAGTTGGGGGGGACAATTGAGATTTTTTGATGGCCAACTTGAGGTGGTTTGATACAAAACAGGGGATGTGAGATGGTTTTGAGGTTAAAGATAGTGGGAATGCATTAAATGGCTTGTAGGCTGAAGTAAGGTGTAGGGGATGAGCTGGGGGAGACAAGGGAGAGAAGCAGGTAGTGAGGTGGTAGTAGCAGGTGGCAAAAACCACCTGGTTTTGGTGACTGGATGGTTTGGGAGGGATGGTGAACAGTGTCTGGGTTTGACCAGACATTTGACCCGTGTTTTATTATATAAACGAAATTGGGCCTTGTGGACATGGGCTTGGTTTGTTTTGGATTTAAGGGTTTTGGATTTAATGGGTTTAGAAGTAAATAAGTAAGGTTGGTTTGGTTTTGTAGTTCATAAAGCCTAAGGACCAAAAGTGTCAAAGCTGAATTCTTGAGAGGCTTTGTTTGCCAAATTTCCAAACTTACTTCAAGGGACTAAACCTGCCAATAAATAATAACACAAGGACCAAAGTTGATAATTTTAACATTTTAAAACTTCAGGGACCATTTGTGTCACTTTTGGATTTTGAGGGGTTGAAAATGAAAATTTCCCAAAAGTTATCTGATAGGGGTCGTTTTACCCTTCAAAAATAGTTTATAAACATGGAAAGACTACGAACCTAAATACTAAAGTATCTTGGCAAGTATTGATCTCCCAAGTATCGTTTCGAAGGAGTGGTGAATTGAAATACGTCGGTCAAGTTTTGTTTGATACTTAGTTATCAAAATTGGTTTTTGATTTTTAAACTAATAATGATAAAGAAAAACACGAATAATAAATAAAATACTTGCTTAAACCTAGTAGTTAAACTAAAACTAAACTAATCCTAAAACTAACAAACATAGCAATAATGATTAACATGCTAAAATAAAGAGATAAAAGGGTAAGAGATAACCAAATGAGAGTAAAATTGTGAAGATGGCGGGATGAGACCCACTTCATAAGCTTCAACCCGACATTCAATACCTCCATTGATTAAACCCATTAGTGAATTCTAATCACTAATCAACTATAGCTATGATAAAAGTAGATTTATGTAAAGAAAATGAAAGTAAAATGGCCAATAACTAAAGTAGCAGTTTGTCAACAAAACAAGATTTGATAAGTAGAAACTTGTATAATAAAATAGGCAAATTTGAACATGCAGAACCTTAATCTAAATTTAAAATTAGATGAAGTAGGAATAAAGCAAAGTAATTTTAATAATAAAATTCTTCCCAACTGTGTTTCATTCAAACAGTAACCAAAAGTAAAACAATGAAACTACTCCGTACTTAGAAACAATAATAAAGTGTTGTTCTTTCATCATAAATCAAAACTAAAATAACGACACAATAATATCAGTTATGAAAACTACAAAATAAAAGGTCAAAAATTGATGAATAATAATTTGGTGTGAGTGCAAACCGACCCCTAAGGGCATGTCGGCTGTTGAGAGTTGCTTCATGATAGATAGGTAATGTTTTTATATCCTCCTCACACAGAAACCTAGTATTCCATTTGTATGTTACGCTTTTTGTTGGGCCGAATTTTAGATACTGGGCTGATAATTAGAGCTGATATTATATAAAATTTCTTGGGCTTAATCTTCGGGCTTCAATAATCTTCGAGCTTTAATAATCTTCGATAAATGCTCAAAATCTTGTACTTTTGCTCCAATGTCTTCGTGTCTCGTACCTACAATAATAAATAACATATTTAAACAATATATGCACTTAAAATACACATTTTTGCTATTTATTATGCCATAAATACGAGGATTTCGCTATAAAATATATGTATAATTTAACATATATCAACACCCCCAAACTTAGGCGGTTGCGTGCCCTCACGCAACGATTAATAAACACGTCAAGGCAACAATGATTTCCATCCCCTAAACGAATAAAGTATCACATCAAACAAGAACAGATAAACAATTTTTTAAGGGATACAAACGAAAATCATTAAAGTCGATAACGCCCCATTTTGACCCTTATTCATACATATAGCTAAAAATAACTTTTTATAGTGACCCGCCATGCTTGACTTTATTTTCACGATATATACAAAGCTAAGGAACGGGAAACACGCAAACTGGGTGCATCCAGGAGATAAAAATCATCATCCTCTTTTTACTACCCCCAAACTAAGCTTGAACAATTATTGGTGTTGTGCAAAAGTACTTATAAAATGCTAACACTACTCATATTTGCAATTTGTGTAAGCCTAAGCTAACTTTTCGCTCCCACAATTATTAAAGTTGTTAAGTGAGTGTGCTCATTTTCAAAATTTTGACCGCAAAAATCGATATTTATTAGGGATGTTATTTATTTAAGTCAATATTAACTCACCGGAAACCACGAAATCTAAGGATCGAAAGGGCCTTTTCCATGTAGCGGCTTTCTTCTCGGCACATCCCAAACCAGTTGGTTTTAGGTGACCGGGCTTTTGACACCTCACGGAGAATAGTACCGGAATCAGCGGGAATTCGATTCCAAAGATTTACGAGGCTACCGCTAAAGTAATTATTAAGCTTAAATAGATAACAACCGACAATGATCTAGAAATTAGAGATTCAAAGGTGAGATCACTCCATGTGGCGACTTTCTTCTCAGCTTGTCCTTAGTAGACTTAGGAGGCTAGGTTTTTACACCCTCGAGAATAGTATCGGAGCTCACGGGATCTTTGAAGTCAAAAATTTCCAAATCAAAGTCCAACTTTTAGACAATTTTGACGAATACTAGTTCAACTTCCGATTTAAATTTAAGAAAAAGCAAGTTTCGCACATTTGTTCATAAACATTCATAAGCAACATAAACATTTTATTCACGCAACACATACAATTTTTTTTTTTTTTTTTTTTTTTTTTCATTTTTTCACTTTTTTTTTCATTCATTTTTTTTTCTTTTCTTTTTTTTTCTTTTTTTACTTTTTTCTTTTTTCTTTTTTTTTTCACTATAACATAATAAACTCAAAATTTCACTTTTGCATCGTTAAGCAATTTTACTAACTTCATTTTGCAATATATTCCGATTTCAAGAAAGTATGCTTGTTCCAAAATTTAAATAAAAATTTGAACTAGTACTCTATATCAAAATTGTATAAAAGTTTATTTTTGCTTAACAAAACGATTTTAACGTTCAAAGGTTTGAAAATTAGCACTTATTTAGTCAAATTAGGAGCTCCTGGGAGGAAAAGCCACAAATTACACTTATGAGCTCTTAAGATATCCAACTAATCCTTGCTTAGCATTTATCTGTTGCACAACTTGTAGAAGCTTAGCCTAAAAAGTTAAGGGAATAGCCAGATCAACACTCTGGTCGAGTCAGGATCTCCTTTGTTCTAGCTTAAGGGACTAGTCAATCACGCACGGTCAATTTTCAATTTTTTTTAAGACAATAATAGTGCAATGACGATAAATAAAACAAAATTTTTGGTCAAAATGGGGTTGCGTGGGGGCAAACAAGTAGGCATAAGTATGATCATTTTGATATAAACCCCCTACACTTAGAACCGAACATTGGCCTCAATGTTCAAAAGTGTTCACGTGCCACCCCTACACTTAGAACGTAAAAGACCAATGGTAAAATTCTAAGTGTAAAAAGGGTATCCAATGCAATCCCTAAGCCATATATTAATCATAAAAAAATGCATGCTTTAAGGAAAAACATGAGATATAATGATCAGAACTGAGGACTCCCCTGATATAAACGTGCAGATCGATCGGAGACTGAATGAGTGATGACGGAAAGCAACAACAACAATCATGAAAGTCTTCTCGATCAAAGGGTATCCTGCAAGCAAAAATAATAGCCACGAAGCAACAAAGAAAACAAGACACCCCCAAACTTATTCATTACTAATACTAATAACCTAACTTATGCAAAATAAACCTATGTGTAGATATACTACTTATTCAATATTAAGATAACACGGGTTGCCTCCCGAGAAGCGCTTGTTTTTGCTCGAGTCTCTAGCTTGACTCTAGGGTTACTTACTTCTAAGGTCATGGTCACATCCATCACTTAGTGATAAGTTAGGATGGAAGAAGCAATACAACACCACCTTAGGTGAGTATGCCACCTGACGGGGTAATGGTGTATTGTGAAATCTAACAAAGGGTTTATCCATTAACCGCGTCACATCACCCGACTGTGTCAGGGAGAAAAAAGGGTCAAATCTCTCCACTTCCCTCAAGCAAATTTGCTTAGAAACGGGAAGTGGTGTAACTAGTAGGGTGGACTCATCGATTAAAGGTGTTGACTTAGAGTGGTCCAAGCTACACAAATCCTCAAACTCGTCATCAAAAATTTTGTTATCAATTCTTAATGTAAAGTTATCATCAAAGTCAAATAAAGGATTTGATATAGTCACATCGAAAGACCTAGACATCGAATCAGAATTACCTAAAGGTTCATCAAACATCCTTGGGATTAGGACAGGGTCATTTGCAGCTAAACTTTCTATATCACTAGGATTAAAGTCAATTTCCCTATCCCCCATTGAGAGGGTGTCTATATGCTCTCCAAAAGGTAAGTCGATATCTAACTTTTCGTCTCCCAAAACAACAAGCCTAGGCAAGGGTGGTGTGTATGCAAGTGGCGGAGATGGGACATGTGCGATACTTTGTGGGCTAGAATTATGCACCTCGTCGATAGTAGTCTCCGCATCATCCTCATCACTCTCCTCATGATAAAACGAGTTAACAGGAGGATTTTGTTTTTTCAGAATCAGCTCCTTAAGACGGTTTATTTCAGTTTGAAAGTTCATGTTGAATTGATTTTGAGCAATAATCATTTTAGTAATCAATTCAGCTCTAGTTAACTCGCTCTGAGGAACTGGTTGAGGGGTTGTGTATTGTGAAGGTTGGTCTAGATAAGAATATTCATAATTGTTACAAGGGACATGCTCATAGACAAGCGGGTTCCTAATTTGGCAATCAGAGCTATAATGAGGACCTCCACAAAATTCACAACAGTAAAACTGCTGCGACCGACTCGGTAAATCATATGGATGTTGGTCATAACCAAAATTTTGATTGTTACACGGAACCTGCTCATAGACAAGCGTATTCCTTGTTTGACAATCAAAACCTTGGTGAGGACAACTTCCATATGACTCACAAGAGTATGTCTGCATCTCGTGTTGTGGGGGCTGGCGGACGAAGTCGGTTGTTTCATGGTAAGAATAGGGATTTTGGTCATAGACAAACCCGTTTCCCGATTCTACCATGCTACAACCGGGACAATTTCCATCATTATGAGAACCCCCACACCACTCACAACCATTTAGATAAGAAGAAGACATAGCGAAGAATTAAACAATATAAGAGGGTAAGAGAAATAGAATTAAACAAATAAGAGAAAAGAGAAGATCTTTTTTTTTTTTNAGGCACTAACTCGAACTAACTAACGCAAATCCTTACACCAACTCCCCGGCAGCGGCGCCAAAATGATCGCGGTAGAAAGTCAACTTTAACCAAGAATAGTCAAAGGAGTCAAACCACGCGTATTCTCCGAGAGTATAGTGTTTTCCCGGGTCGTTAAGTCCCGACGAGGTGTGAAATGGTAAATCGAATCAAATTCGTGATCGGTGATTTGAATGGTGATATAAAGTGATATTTTGGATTTTAAAACTACAATAGCAAGCATAAACTAAAAAGCAACAATTAAGCATATAAAACAAACACGTAAAGCACAAATAACCTAAAACGCAATCTAAACTTAAAACGGGCCAAAACTAAATGATTAAAGCAAAGATAATAAAAACACTAGTAGCAAGTAAATAATGTAAAGTTAACGATAAAAGACAACGGCTAAAAATAATAAACTAGATTATACTAAGCAAGCAACTAAGATATAAGTGATAAAAAGATATACTTGTTAAGCAAATTATCTCGATCCTTAAGTGTGGTTTATTATTTCAATTGACTCCTCTATTGATGAATTAATATCTTTTACAAATAATTATTTTCTCACAACGTTAGTTTATTTTGAAAACAATTTTTCATAAAGAGATATCAATGTCTAAATTAAAACCCAATTATTTTCACGGATTTTGCCCGCTTAAACAACCAAAATTTTAATCTAAGTAACTTAAAAATTACTAATCAATATATTTTCTAACTTTTATAAAACCACACTTAATTCACGGAATAATCTACTCAACAAGTATATAAAAAGTTTACTCACTACTCATGACTACTAAGCTAACAATAACAAATAAGCCAACAGTAGTGAACATAATTCTAAACTAATATATAAACTATTCGCACATAATAAAAACGATACTACAAGCAATAAATAAAGCAATAATAATAACTACTAAACTAATCATGACGATAAAGATAAACATTAATAAATAAAAAATAATCGATAAGGGATTAGAAGTCACCAAATATGAAGACTACGGATAAAATGAACTCCAAAACATATTCTAATCAATACCCAATCTACAAGCTCATATACCCAAATCTTCCTTGATAGCTCCATAACCACAAATCAATCACCCCTTTAATCACTACTAACTACCTTTCAATTTTCCACTAATTTCGAACCTTGATTAACGACTAGCTTGTTAAACAAAATTTTAAAGTACACTAAAGTAAAACATAACTCATGTTTTTGACGAAGTAAAGATCTAGTAAAAGGAATTTAAAGCCATGTTACTGGATAAACCAATTGCGTAGAAACTAAAAGGAATAGCAACAACTTGACAAAACAACATTAAACATATGAATTTACTTGCTTAAAGATTTTATACAAAACAAAAGTGAAGTAACAATTAATAAATCATTTTACAATGATCTGGTTGCTAAAATAAAGATGACTAGTTGCTACAAAATTACAAGACGAAAGACAGTAGCTAATATTTAAAAGCAAAAGAGATTACTATTAAAAGTTGGGCAATTATCATTAACTAAAACATTAAAATAAAAGCTTCAATTTAATAAGACATGAAAAAAAGAGACAAAAGATTAATACCTTAAGTTATCAAAAACTAATACAAAGTTCAACTAATTAAAACTAATTTAACACTAATCCTAAACTACACTAAAAGAAAAAAAACGAGAAGATAGGTCCTCCATCTGCTTGGCTTTAGTTGCTATTTATCTTTGTGAATCTTCTTATCCAAGATTGAAGTGAGTGGGTGAGAAGATGCCACATGTTGGGCTGTGAAAGGACAACACCAAAGGGCAAAATCGCCATTTCATGCGGCCAAACAGGGACAAGATTGTAATTTTATTGTTTAGTGTTAACAAAAATCGAATATGCCAACCATGAGAACCGAACACCCGACCTCTTGCACCACGAACAGCAACTCTACCACTAGACCAATGATCCATTTGTTACTTATGATGCATTTGAATTCTTATAATCTTTATTTAATTTGGACCGGGTTCATAACTAGAATATCCGAATCGCGGCTTCGTTTAGTCATTTGAATTTTTCGACTCTTGCCCCGATGCTCCAAATAAAATTATCGTTGATCCCGTAACTTCGTGCTCTATCAAATACAATATCACGGGGTTTAAGTTGACCAAAAAAGTAAAATCTACTCCCGGCTCCGTCTTTTATGCACTTTTTCCATTTCAAGCTCGGTTTTGCTCACATTTGCCTTGTTTTCAACCCATTTGTACCTGAAATACACAAAAACACATTCCAATGATATTTGTAACATTATACGGTCATTTTGGGTGTTTTTGGTCATTTTGGTCCGTTAAATGAGGTAAAAGATATGTGTAATTAGACACATATCAAATCCCCCACACTAAGCAATTGCTAGTCCCTAGCAATCATTTTTGAAAATTTAATGGATTTTAATCTCTTTACCAAAAGCCATCACTTCTGGAGTAGCCAAATGTTTCAGTATGTGATACCTTGGTACATCGATAACCAAGTGATTTTGAGCAAACCACCAGCTTCCAACGGATTTGATTTGTCTTTACCAAAAGCCGTTTGCTTCTGGACTAGCCAACTCTTAGATAATATAACTTATTATCTTTGGTGAGCTGATTACCAATTATGGTTTTCCAATTGCCTTTACCACAAGCCATAACCTTGCGGGCTAGCCAACTCTTCACTAATTAAAGATATGGTGAGTCGATTACCATACAATTTTTGGCAAATTGNATTAAAAAGGCTAAAATCAACAACAATAATAACTAAAGTAAGCAAGGCAATAAATATAAAAGAGATAATCGAAAAGGGATTAGAAGTCACCAAATATGAGGACTACGGATAAAATGAACTCCAAAACATATTCTAATCAATACTCAATCTACAAGCTCATATACCCAATCTTCCTTGATAGCTTCACAATTACCAACAATAATTTAAAGCTAAAAAATAAATAAAGTTTAAAAAGTTTAATACTGAAAATATTATGATTTTATACCAAAAAGACATAGCTAGAGAATGGAAATTTTATAAGAAGATAGAAACTTTATGCATTAAAAGATGAAACATATGATTTGAAAAACTTCTAACGGATAAAAGTTGATAAAAAGAGATTAAGATTGCTAATTACTGAAATTAAGAGGATTAAACACAACAAACTAACCATACTACTTGAAGCAGATTAACAAGAACATTTAAGAAAACCAACGATGATCAAATCCTTACTTCAATAAACAAAGTTTAAACATAACAACTCTAAATAACTCTAACCTTCAATTTTAAACAAGGAACAAAAAAAAAGAACTACATTGTTGATGCTGTTTTGTTTTTTCGAAAATTTCACAATCAACAATATTAAAATAAGAATACTACTACTCTCTATATGTTGGTGTTTTTTTTTTCTTCTTATATTCTTGAAAACTTTTTCTCCAAGCCAAAAGAAAAAAAAAAAGTGGCCATCACAGTGCCACGTCGCCCCTTTGTATTAGTGACCAGATCAGAATTATCTCCTTCTTGTTTATTATTGTTTTGGGCCGGGTCATCAGTTGTTGTCGGGCCTTGGATATTTTTTTGTTTATTGGCCTGATGTAATATTTGCTAGTTGGCGGAGAATTTTGGAGAAGCAATTGGATTACGAACTTGCAGTTTTGAAGTGACCAGTTTGGGTTTATCTTGGGTCTGAGCCGGGTCTAAATCTTCGGGCTTGAGATTGGTCTTTAAAATTTTCGTCTCATGCATCGATGCTCCAAATAAAATTATCATTGATCCCGTCATTTCGTGCTCTTTCCAATCTTGTGCTCGTTTTATAAGGTTTTCTTTGATTTTTGTCCACCTTTCAAAATATTCGTACCTGCACAATCACAAACACAAAAACAAACATATATTTGGCATTTTCATTATGTTTTTGGTCTTTTTGGTCCGTTAAATGAGGTAAAAGATATGTGTAATTACACACATATCA
>LBNU01000620.1:9076-21976 GCA_014162995.1 Artemisia annua
ACAATACTCATACAATCAAAAGAATGTACATACGAACCTTACCACAATATCTACTATATCGATAGAACAAAATCAAAACAAATTACAGATTCAAAAATAAAAAAATAACAATCCAACCGAAACGAACCAGAGAAGAGGAAAACAACGAGTGCAGAAATAACAGGATCTTACGTAAGCAACAAATGTTCACTCACATGGGAGTGTACATTTCACCAACCGTCCATACCTCTAATGAAACATCAACTCCTTATATGGCGATCAATCGAGTTATCCTGGCCAACCTGTATTGAATGTTCACCATAGAATCCGCACCATTGAGTAGATTTTCTACACTGCCAAAATAAGAAAACGGTGCCTATTCATCAACCAAAGCCAAGTATGCCAATGCTAATACTCACACTGATGTCGTGTATTCAAAGGTTCTGAAATAAGCTATAAATGATTCTCACAGTTCATACTAAAGCTCTCGTCATGAAGCGTGATACTCTAGATTCGACATTAACCAATCCAAGTTAGTTGTTATAGTCAATGCTTCTAGTTCACCACTATAATGAATTGCTGTTTCACTATCAATTAATGTTAGCCAGTATATGTCAGAGCCATGTGTATTTTTCGCGTGGCTGGCTAGCTTTACTCGACAACTGAAGAACACGCTCTTCATTGCGGCATACGGTTCTTTTCAGTATATGTAGGGTATGAGAAATGTCTGCGTCATTCGTATTACGGATCCTCGTTAAATTGCTTGCCTTCCAATTGCCCCACCTTTAAGAAACGATTTCCAGGTGATCCTAAAAATGATATCCTCTCTTTAAAATGGATCTTTAAAGGATGGTTAAAGGTTGTTGTTGAAGATTAGTTGTTGTTGTCGAGACGAAGGCCCAAAGTAGTTTTCTTACTTGCTAATAATCCCAATTATAGTCGCTAGAAAACCTTGAACCTATTGATACTCGCTAAAGTGACTTGTACTCGTAATTTTAAAATTTAACACTCAAACTCGCTATTAAAAAATTTTGGAAAGGAAACTCGCTATGAAAATATTGAGCACAAACTCGCTACGAAGATTTTAGAGCCAAACTCGCTATGAAAATATTGAGCACAAACTCGCTATGAAGATTTTAGAAATCAAACTCGCTAAGTAAACAAAACTCGCTATGAAAACCTTTAAAAGCAAACTCGCTACGAAAAAATTTAAAAGCAAACTCGCTATAAAATTTTTTTGAAAGCAAACTCGCTAAGAGTTAATCCTTACTCGCTAGAGCGATAAGGTGAAAAAGGCTTACTCGCCTGAAAAAGCAAACTCGCTAACAAGTTTTCCAAACTCGCTACCAAGGATTTCCTAAACTCGCTACGAAGAAAGTTACCCAAACTCGCTATTAAACCCTAATTTTGTCAAACTCGCTATTAAACCCTAAACCCTTAAACTTTTTTTTTTTTTTTAAAACGTACTGTTTGACAAATATTTCAAGTAAATGAGTAGCAAGATCTTTTAAATAGCAAAAAGATAATGTAAATATTTATATTTAAAAGCAAACTCGCTAGAGAAGTAGTGATACTCGCTAGGAGGGTTTCCTTACTCGCTAGAACGATAAGGATTAAGGCATACTCGCCTGAAAAAGCAAACTCGCTAACGAATTTTCCAAACTCGCTACCAAGTATTTCCAAACTCGCTATGAAGAATGTTACCCAAACTCGCTATTAAGATTTTCCCAAACTCGCTAGGAAGAAAGTTTCCCAAACTCGCTATGAAGAAATTTTTCCAAACTCGCTATTAAACCCTAAGTTTGTCAAACTCGCTATTAAACCCTAAACCCTTAAACTTTTTAAAACGTACTGTTTGACAAATATTTCAAGTAAATGAGTAGCAAGATCTTTTAAAAAGCAAGAAGATAATGTAAAAATTTAAAACTTATATAGAACTTAAAGAGAAACAAAAATAACGAGTACTAATCACTACTAAACAAGATCAAAACTAGCCTAAACTAATCAAAAACAACCCCAAATATCCCTAGGCGAATGATACCACTTGTTAGGTCACCATGTTGTAACATAACAATCATATAATCATTAACCAAGAAAGAAGAAGAAGAATAGACAAGAATTATGGAAGGAACTCTATGTATGAAGATAATGAACTTGTATTGCATAAGAGAACCAACAAGCCTTAACCAAGGCTTACACATAGTATATATAGGGGAGTCCAAGGGTTTCCATATCATTCTAGCACTATTACATACTTGGCCCTTGGACTTCCACACAATGTAACAATACATCATAAACTTACTTAACATGAAAGATAAAATGTAAACATAATAAGTCTAATGAGCAACCTATTACAAATATAATGACCGACACTTTTCATAACGTGAAACGTGTTCCTAACAATCTCCCCCTAAGGGTCGGTCATCAATGGTGAGTGGTTGCGTGACGTCATCTTCTTAATCTTGAACTTTGGCAATTGCTTGACGTCTCATAATCGGTTAGATTAGACAAAAATTCTTTGCTCTTCAATCCTTGTTCCTTGTTGTTGAAGTGATGCATATGATGTAGTAATCTGCCTTTGGTCACTCCTTCGACTCAACTTGATGGTACGCCATTCCAACATGCTCATACGTCTTTGAACTTTTATGACTTGTACTCAAGTAATTCCCGATCATTAAATAAGATCTTTGTCTTAAGACTTTGTAGATTCCGTTGACGTTGAATCTTTCATTAACTTTGAGAAACTTTGATCTTTCTTTGACTTTGTATAACTTAGAACTTTTCGGGAAGTCTTTGACGTAAGTATGAGCATGTGGAATCAGGTGTTGGTGGTGAAGTTCCTGCAAGAAAATGGTTAGTGATAAACAACCGGCACTTACAAGTGAGAAACAGAATTTTTCACCCTCGCAATGTGGTTACTCCTTCTGCCCCTCACCATGGCCGTTCCTAATCGGATGCCCCCGAAGGAGCTAACTCAGAAAGTACCGGAGTACCCCAACGATTAGGTGAGTCGTACGAGATCACCCTACGACTGTAGACCGTCCGGCACTTACAGGTTTGGAGTTAGAATTCGTCAACAGCATAGTGTGAAGACTCCTTCTAATCCTAGCCAAGGCCGTTCCTAATCGGATGCCCCCGAGAGGGCTAACACTGACATACATACGTACACCAACGATTAGGTGAGCCGCTGGAGATCACCCCGCGACTGTAGAACGCACATGGAACGTCACCGAACACACTAAGCGTAACCCACAAGGAGTTACCGAAGTGACCTGCTGTCAGGGCTGTTTGATGTTGACCCTGGCAGGATTTCCGTTCAATCATCTGAGTAAGCATACAGATTAAGCTTTTTACCATACTCAAACTGAATACCTGTACCAGGAGCCTGTTTTAAATATCTCAAAACCCTAAGTGCAGCAGTGAAATGTGAGTTAAGAAGAGCATGCATATGCTGACTTAAACAATGAACTACTTAAGAGATGTCAGGTCTAGTAACATACAAGTAAATAAGTTTTCCAACCAAGTTTTGATACTCAGTCATGTTAGATAAGAATTTATCATTCTCAGTCTCAACATGAATCAAAACCACATTCTGCTGCAAAGGAGTAGCTGCAGGCTTACAAGCCAACAAACCATACTCTTGTAATAAGTCCAAGCAATATTTTCCTTGAGAAAGACAAAGACCAGTACTATTATTTAAAACTTCAATTCCCAAAAAATATTTGAGTGGACCAAGATCCTTGTAGGACCGATGATCTAACTTATATCACTCACTTTTATGGATACTAGAGAGATGTATGTGTAATCTAGAAAGAGAAAGTAGAGAGATAAAGAGGAGAGCTTTTATTAATAAACACACACACAATACACACTCAAGCACCGCCTCTCAAATGAGGAGGTTAGTGCATTTTATATTTCCATCATGAGGATGGATGGACTTTCTATGGGCTTGGGCTTGGGCTTGGGCTTGGTTACATGATTAAATAACAAGGCTTACATAACATTACTTATAACATATTAGCTTTCATAGTCCATAGCCCAATATTCTTAACTATTAATTATTCTAACAAATGACATATACTATTTAACTTATGAGAATTACCATCACTTCTTTATATATTTCTTTGATGCTAACAATCTCCTCCTAAGGGGTGATCATTCGAGTGTTGCTCCACATGATTAGGTCTTTGTCTTCTTTGTCTTTGAACTTTGTGTGTCGTTGTAGAATAGTCTTTAGTCTTTGTTCCTTCATGCTTTGTGATCTTTGATAGACGACTTTTCTTCGTTCTTTGTTCTTTTTGTTGTTGTTGTGATACGCTGTCATCTGGCTTTCGTCACTTCTTTGTCTTTGATGGTTATGCGCCTTTCCAACATGCTCATACGTCTTTTGTCTTTAAGATACATACATTTGTTGTTCCCGTTCTTTCACTTTGATCTTTGTCTCTTTACTTTTTAGAATCCTTTTCTTTGAACTTTGATATGCTTTGATCTTTGTGAGCACTTTCATTAACATCGAGATGTATGTATGAGCATGTGGAATCTAGTGTGGTGGTGATGATAATAATGAGTTAAGGGTAGCTGCATGAAAACGGTTAGTAATAAACATCCGGTACTTACAGGTTCGGAATTAGAGATCGTTAACAGCATAGTGTGAAAACTCCTTCTAACCCTTACCAAGGCCGTTCCCAAATCGGATACCCTCAAGAGAGCTTACAAGATCTACCTAAGTAAATCAACGATTGGGTGAGTCGATGGAGATCACCCCACGACTGTAGACCGTTTGGAACCACCGAGAACACTAAGCGTAACCCACAAGAGATTACCAAAGTGACCTACTGTCAGGGCTGTTTGATGTAGACCCTGGCAGCAATTTCCATTCAATCACTGAGAATCACTATTATGAATCCTCTCATAAATGTTCTGGCAGATTGCTAAGATCTGCGTAGGATTCTAAAGTTTACATCTGGCGTCCTTAAGGTTGAACAACCAGTGCAGAAGTATCATGTGTTCCTATGAGATCTTTTGATGGATCTCGGGGCTCTAGACTCAATAAGTGCACATTTAGTCGTCAGAGGCATGGAGCAGAGGGCCTCCTTTTCAATATCAACACATCTCGGAGTGAGAGGTCGACAGATTATGCAAGGTTCTCTGTGAGAATGAAACAAGTATCTTTTGAGAGATACCCGAGTGGCTAGAAGGTTAAGTGCAGTGCGTCACTGGGTCCATGACCTCTTGTCTTCAATATCGGTGTCACCTTAGCAACAACCAGTAGCATATGAGTTGAACCCGGTGTCTGCCCTAAGGTTGAACATATGGAGGGCTATTTCTTTTCACCCTTTTCATTACTTTTCTTTTTCATTCTTCAACCCCTTCTTTCTCCTTTCTCATTTACTCCTTTTTTCAATCATACCTGAGGACTTCTAATTCTACTCTACTGGAATTGTCCTTGGGAAGATCCCTCCAGCTCTGGCGGATCATAGGACATAAACCTAACATTAATCACCTTATAACGCCTTGATTCTCCTAGGTTTATTGATCACATACCATAAATTTTTTTATAAAATCTCTCAAAGTGTTTATGATTATAAAACCCATTTTATTAACACTTCGAGAGTTTTGAATTTTTCTAAAATACTCCCCCTTCACATGTGCTCATAAGTTTTTAATATAAATTTGCACTTGTTGGGTAAAGTTCACACTTTTGAATTAATAGACTTTCAGTGAAGAAGACCGATTCGAGACACGTTTACATCACTAGTTAGAGTAGCTTGAAATTATTACCCGGTCTATTCAAGTCAAAAGAAAGTTTCTCGAATTGGTACATTCTACTTAGACAAGTCCTATTCGAGACACGTTTACATCACTGGTTAGACCAGCTTGAAATTATTACCTGTCCAGGACAAGTCTTTTCAATTGCTGACATTTAAGTTTCGTCAATTCGAGGGTTATATCTGAGTCGAGCTCCTTCGAGATTCTGCCACAATCTTTAAACATTTTTGATCACATTTTAATCACGTCTTCTCCCCCTCAAAAATAGCATATTGTGATATTTTTTTTATCAACTGATTAATAGAAAAAGCTTTTGGAGAGATAGACGGATTTGTTTTTGCATGAAATCGGAACATTTTTGATTTTTATAATACCCCCCCTCAAAACTCGCATATGTTTTGAGAATTTTAACCTTTTTACAAACATTTTAAAGGGAAGGAGTCTTCTTGAGCAAAATTCTAAAAATGTAAAAAATATCAGATTTGTTGAATTTTGCATCAAGGTTTTTTTGAAAAACAAAGACATCTCTTTGTTTGAATAGGAATGTCGCACTGAGGCGTACAACAGTGTCCATTTTTAGGATAAGTGCACTTTGTTGATGAAAATCGTTTGTGCGTAGCACTTTCCTTTCTTTGAAAACTTGAGTTGTGCACTGTAAGGTGTACACAAGTCATTTTGTGAAAACGAGTTTTTGCTTGAAATCTTTTCGTTTGTTTATACTCGAACTATTTGAAAATGATTTTGTTTATGAACGTTCGAGTCCTGATCTGAAATAATCAGAAGTCATCATTGAAGCCCGGGTTTCGTACTGAAGTATACGAAAGCCATTTTTTACGAAAATTTAAGAAACGACATGTTTTAGAAAATATTTTAATGAACACCCGCTCAAGCATCTGTACATGTCCGTATCATTGTTGAATGACATTTCTAGATACGTACAGAATATCGATTATATGATAGACATGTCGTGAGAAGAATAATTTTGGATTTTTTGATTTTATATTGTTTTTGGATTTTTAAAAATTTTCTATATTTCTATTTTGTTTTATTGGTTTTTCAAATTTTATATTTTGTTTTTGTTTTATAAAAGAAATGGAAAATCAAAAATAGAAGATTGAAAGAATAATTTTGAAAATTTTACAGACTTAGAAACCTCTGATGAACTGGGTTCTGAGATAGTTGAATCACCTGCAACCAAAGACGAAGAGGTTTCACAAATAACAGTGTTAGAAACCTCTGATGATCCACGTTTTTCGGTTATCCATATTTGTCTAGTTTCTAATGCAGGTCGTACAAATCATCCTTGGGTATTTGGATTCAGGCTGCTCAAAACATATGACTGGGAATCGCTCACGGCTCAGAAATTTCTTGAAAAAGTTTATCGGGACTATTAGATTCGGGAATGATCATTTTGGTGCCATTATGGGTTATGGTGACTATGTGTTTGGTGACAGTGTGATCTCTAGAGTATACTATGTGGAAGGGCTTGGGCACAATCTCTTTTCCGTCGGTCAATTTTATGACCTGATCTTGAAGTAGCCTTTAGAAAACACACAAGCTTCGTTAGAGAATTGGATGGGCATGAACTTTTGCAAGGTAGTCGTGGCACAAACCTCTTGATGTGTGCGATGTGTCGTTGCAGTTTAGCAGTTTAATGCCTACTCAAGTTTTACATTTATATTTAGCCTACTTATCAATAACACACACACACTTAACGAGCAGTGTACCCGGTCAGTTTGCATATAATGGTAAGTAGAGTGTCGATCACTAAGAGTGGAACGTATTATCTAATTATCCTAATCAGTATTTTAATATCTAAGTTAGCTTTGCAGTCTAATCTAATGATAGGGGGTTCAGCCTTAGAGACTGCCACGGTTTGGTTATCTAATTAAACAGTAAATACTAATGAGAACAACTCAGCGAATAGCATACACGTACATAGATAGATAGTAGAGACAATAAGAAGGCCTGTCCTAATGATTAAGATAGCTTGTCACTTGTTTTATTGCTAGTTTTATATGAAGTGTATAAAATTAATCCGTACTCGTTGGCTATTATATCGGCGAGTAAACCCTTAATGATTACTTATGAATATCCTACTCATCCAAAGACATCGGAGTGAGTAGGCGAGGAAGGAGTATGGCGGCTCAGCAGTGCTAAGCTAGACACAGAGGTAATGAATGCACTAATATAAGGAAACCAAACACATCAAACATATAAACCTTAATCGATGGGAAAGCAATTTTAAGGCGGGCATTTGATTATTGCGTACTCACAAACTACTGGCCATCAATCCTGATGGATTCAAAGCTCACTATTACAATAAAACAAAACCACTTAATGAATTAAATACATGCAGGACCTTCTTACAGCTCTAAGATCTTCGTTTGGGGTGTGTCTTGTGTTGCTTGTTCATCTGAATTCGTCTCCTTAGGGTTATGGTGCACACCAAATTCGTCTAGGTCTTGGGGTATTTATAGTTTCTGACTGAGGGTTCGATGCGGCGCATGTATTGATGAGATGCGGCGCATTGACTTAACTTCGCTTGGGGTCCAAGCTTATTATATTCTGGAATATTCGTACACCGCCTTTAGATGCGGCGTAACTTGAATCTTTATGCGGCGCATGTCCTTCAGTTGTCTTGGATTGTTTCTGGTGAAGTCTTGATAGTGATACGTCGTATGTTAATTGTGTGATGCGGCGTATCTGGAGTAGAACGAGCTTGATCTTCTTCTATGACTAGAGTTTCATATGCGGCGCATGGTAAAATTCCATGCGGCGCATTCTTCAAAGTCAGGCAATGGTCTTCGAATTCATCTAAGTATGATATTGCGGCGTATCTGTTGAGTGAGATACGGCGCATCTTCTGGGTTTCAGTAGACTTTTGACATCTTGTTCGTTTTGCTCCGTAATTAGTCCAAAATCGCCAAGTTTCACCTTTTACCTGTTTTTACCTGAGAATCCCTAAAGTAAACATTAAAGCACCAATTCTCATACATAATAAGGTAAAACAAGTTAAATAAATAGGATAAATGATGCTAATAAAATGTACTTATTTGAGTTCATCACCTCTACACTATTTCTATCGAAGATATGATGCGGTCATCACCTATCTGCTTGTTTTCTAAAGCCTCGAAGAACAAATCATGGCTGTGGCATCATCGTTTGAACCATTTGAACTTTGGTACCATCAATGAGCTCACACGCAAAGATCTTGTTCGAGGCATGCCACGACTGAAATTTCAAAAAGATCATCTTTGTCAGCCTGTCAGCTGGGTAAAAGCAAGAAACACACTCAGAAACCCAAACCAATCAACACCATTATGGAAGTTCTTCACTCCCTTCACATGGATCTGTGTGGACCAATGAGAATACAAAGCATCAATGGGAAGAGATATGTTTTAGTGGTCGTTGATGATTACTCTCGGTTTACATGGGTAAAGTTCTTAATATCCAAGGATGAGACACCCGAGATCATCATTAAACTTATCAAGCAACTACAAGTTAGACTCAATAAAACTGTCAGATTCGTTCGCACAGACAATGGAACAGAGTTTGTCAACAAGCAACTTACTCAATTTTATGAAAATCTTGGCATAAGTCAACAAAAGAGTATTCCACGAACACCTCAGCAGAATGGAGTCATTGAAAGATGAAATCGTACCCTTGTAGAAGCTGCTCGAACCATGGTAATATTTTCTAAATCTCCAATGTTCCTCTGGGCAGAGGCAATTGCGACTGCTTGCTACACCCAAAACCGATCACTGATTCATCCTCTTCACAGCAAAACCCCCTATGAGCTGGTGCATGGAAGAAAACCTGATCTTTCGTTTCTACGTGTGTTTGGTGCATTATGTTACCCAACTAACAATAAAGAAGACTTGGGTAAGCTAAAGGCAAAAGTTGATATTCGGATCTTTATTGGTTATGCACCAGATAAAAAGGGTTACCGAATCTACAACAAAAGAACCCGACAAATCATGGAAACCATTCATGTCACGTTTGATGAGCAGACTGAGCATACGGTTCTGGGACACTCCAGTTCCGGACCCGCACATAACCTTTTGACACCTGGACCAGTTAGTTCATGACTTGTACAGTCTTCCACTACTGCAGCTCCTTATGTACCCCCCACAAGTGAGGAACTGAAGAAGTTATTTGATCCAATTTTTGATGAATATTTTGAGTCACAACAGATTATCGAGCCTGTACCACAAGCTATAGATCCTAATGTTGCTGCCGCAAATGCCTCTCAAGATAAAAATGGTCCATTTGTCTCTATCTCCATTGGTTAAGATGCTCCATCATCCAGTCATACTCAACCCACGTCAAACGATCAGACTTTGTCTGTACATCAAGGAACTGCCTTAGATAATTCTTTTGAATTAAATCCTAGTGCTCAACCTGATGATGAGCCATTTGTCAACATATTTGCTCCTGAACCCTCCAATGAGGCTACTTCTTTAGAGGATTCAAACACAGCCACTTCAGTTCACAATCATCAACATCACGAGCATTTCAGAAAATGGACAAATGATCACCCAATTGACAAAATCATTGGAAATCCCTCACGACCGGTATCTACACGTAAACAACTTGCAATCGATGCCTTGTGGTGCTTTTTCAATTCCATACTATCCAAAGATGAACCTAAGGATTTTAAAGATGCACTGACTAAAGAATCCTGGTTCACTGCAATGCAAGAAGAAATACATGAGTTTGATCGACTCGATGTATGGGAATTGGTGCCTCCTCCAGACTGCGCTATGATTATAGCTCTCAAGTGGATCTTCAAAGTAAAGCTTGATGAGCGTGGTGATGTTCTGAAAAACAAGGCTCGGCTAGTGGCCAAGGGAAAGCAACAAGAAGAAGGAATTGACTTTGAAGAATCCTTCGCACCCGTTGCTAGAATTGAAGCCATCAGGATTTTCCTTGCTAATGCAGCCAGTCAGAACATGGTTGTATATCAAATGGACGTCAAGACTGCATTCTTAAATGGGAACTTGAAGGAGGTGGTATATGTGAGTCAACCTGAAGGCTTTGTGGACCCTGAATGTCCAAATCATGTCTATCGCTTGAAAAAGGCAATATATGGACTAAAGCAGGCTCCCAGAGCATGGTATGACACGTTATCCAAGTTTCTTCTAGCTAACAAGTTCACCAAGGGTGTTGTTGATCCTACGTTGTTTACCAGAAGATCGGGCAAACATTTGCTCCACGTTCAAATCTATGTAGATGACATGAACCCATGGAATGTGATCGCTTTGCCAAAGAAATGAACTCAAAATTCCAAATGTCTATGATGGGACATGTAACACCCCCATTTTCACGTTTCGCAGCGGACTTAGAGTTGGGGTATTACTTCATGGGATCACAGTTACAGTAATAGAAAACGACTCGAAAAGAGACATTTTTATAAATATGTTACCACTCATTAAAATATCAGAGTTTTATTAAGCTGAAGTCCCGTGAATGTAAGTGTGAAATAGTGTAGGAATGATAACAAAATTGAAACTCCTCCGAGTTCAGTGCCTCCTCCTGCCATATCTCCATAATGACCTAGGATACATGCTTAAAAAGTCAACACTAGGTGTTGAGTGAGAATCATAGGTTTAACAATCCGGGTCATGTGGGCTGCAAACCCAACATGAGGGGATGGGAAGGATAACTTGCCAAAGTTAATCCTTCAGTGGGTTCAAGTATAGTATTTATTGGTACCACCCAGTGAGGTGTTAATACCAACGGGAGTTGTCAAGCTCCAATAGATCTATCAACTATACTCGCGTTCGCGAGGGTAAAATATCCCATTATGTAGTGGTGGCAGTTTGTTTACTCGTGCAACAACCAAAGAAAAAGACTTGTATTCGGTTTTAAGTAAAGCAAGTAGCACGTATCCCCCTCACAGGGTTTGTAAAACATTTAGAAAGCATTTAAAAAGTGTGAGGCTATGAAAACTCACCTGGGCTTAGGGAATTCTAACTAGTGTAAAGAGTGACTCGGAAACTAGACTGCCTTACTCACGTATCCTGATGTTGTTGTTGTTGTTGTGGTGGATGTCTGTCAAGCTTTAGTTATTTAGTTTATGTTTCTTAAATAATTATTCTTAGGGTTTTTAGAGTTTTAGATATAACATAACACCGTTCAAGCCATCATAATTCAGAAGTATAAGACTCCTCACATGAAGCTCCCTACTATTGTATTATGTTATCAACATAATACCATTCGGGCCATCATAATTCAGAAGTTAATAATCCTCACATGAAGCTCCTTATGATTGAGTCATGTTGTTATTAGAGTTTAGTTATGACATAACACCGTTCGGGCCATCATAATTCAGAAGTATATGCAATAATCATTTGAGGAGTCAGGGCACTTTAAATCGTAAACCCAACAAACTCGTCATAACGAAATATCCACATAGTACTCCTCTAATGAAGCTCCCTAGTATTGTGTTATGCTTCTAACCTTAAAAATAGGTTTACTATATATATGAAATAGTTTACTTTATACCATCCCTCGGTGTAACACCCCCAAATTTGGGATTCGCAGCGGAATTATAGTTGGGTGTTACTTCATGGCACAACAGTTATAATAATAGAAAATGATCTCTAATCGAGCCATTTTTAAAAGATGTTATTATTCAAATATCAGAGTTTACAAAATGAGGTCCCAGTAGGTTTTACAGTTTGTCAAATAATTTATCAAATGATAATAAAATCTTTAGCCTTCTTTCTGTATCCGTGCCTCTTCATGCCATCCTCGTTTAATATAAACCTGAGATAAACATGCTAAAAAGTCAACACAAAGGTTGAGTGAATCCATAGCGTTTAAATTAATAATCATTTGAACACAAGCTAAGAGATGATAAATCAAAGATGTCACAGTTCAGTATATTGCCGTAAGCCTCATGACACGCAACCTTAACAGTAGGCATCATAGTAATGAGCTATGATGGAGGTTACAGACATCATAGGGATGATGTAGTAACAAGGCCCTCAGGTAGGAGTTTGCCAACTTCCTATTTTTCTTCAAATATAATGCATTTGGCTACGTATCCGGTAGCACAAATGGGGCGTCAACTGCCAATAGATCTATTCATTATACTCGCGTTCACTCGCAAGTTATTAAGGGTCATGATATGAGGGACTTTAT
>LBNU01000620.1:22728-39083 GCA_014162995.1 Artemisia annua
TATATATATATATATATATATATATATATATATATATATATATATATATATATATATATATATATATATATATATATATATATATATATATATTAAAAACATTTTATATTAATTTACCGATGCGCTAAGCAGAATCTTACAAAAAATTTCTCCTCTTGAAAGGATCAAGTTAAAGATTATGGAACACGAAAAAGTCAGTGATTATCACACAAAAATATGTGATGTATCAAGTTCAATTTTTGCTAATTGTAATGTAACACCCGCAAATTTGGGATACGCAGCGGAATTAAAGTTGGGTGTTACTTCATGGAACAACAGTTATAATAATAGAAAACGAACTCAAACTGAGTCGTATTAAAAGATTTTATTATTTAAATATCAGAGTTTACAAAAATGAGGTCCCAGTAGGTTTTACAGTTTTTCAAATAATTTATCAAATGATAATAAAATCTTTAGCCTTCTTTCCGTATCCGTGCCTCTTCATGCCATCCTCGTTTAATATACACCTGAGATAAACATGCTAAAAAGTCAACACAAAGGTTGAGTGAATCCATAGCGTTTAAAGTAATAATCATTTGAACACAAGCTAAGAGATGATAAATCAAAGATGTCACAGTTCACTATATTGCCGTAAGCCTCATGACACACAACCTTAATAGTAGGCATCATAGTAATGAGCTATGATGGAGGTTACAGACATCATAGGGATGATGTAGTAACAAGGCCCTCAGGTAGGAGTTTGCCAACTTCCTATTTTTCTTCAAATATAATGCATTTGGCTACCTATCCGATAGCACAAATGGGGCGTCAACTGCCAATAGATCTATTCATTATACTCGCGTTCACTCGTAAGTGATTAAGGGTCATGATATGAGGGACTTTGAATGGCAAAAACGTTTAACTTAGGCAATATAATTCAGGAAAGCATACAGAGAGTACTTGTGTTCATCAAGTAATAAGTTTCAATAAGCAAATAGGTTATTTCCTTAATCAAGTAAAAACTGTTAAGATAAACGAGTAAAATCAGTAAGTAAAACGAGCATGTATCTCCCCCAAAAGAGTTCAAAATAAGAAAAGAGGGGCTATGACTCACCTCGATGTTCGGATGGAAAACAAGTTTAAGTAAAGTTGATAAACGTCTTCGACACGTAACGTGAGTTGATATGTCAAGTTTTTCAGTATATATGAATATACATACATTTATTACTGATTCCATTAAAGGTTTGTTAATGATTATACGTTTAATGAGTTAATGTAATGTTTCTTCAAAAGTTAGTGATATCATTATCGTTTTTAGGGTTTATATAGTTCACCTAGTTCCTTAGTCATTTTAGTGTTAAAAGTATATTCCTGAGATAATATACAGTTTTACATTTTCTACCCTATACTTTCAAATATGGCAATTTATTCCCTTAAACCTCAAGTTAACTTTATTTTAAATTTTGACTCATAAAAATAGTTTAAGTTTTGCCATAAAATACCCTCCATGCATAATAAACTTTGCACCCGAAGTCCTTTTTAAGGAAAAATGTATTTTTAGCCTAGTAAAAGGTCACGCCCTTTTATTTATATCAAAATAGATTTGTAAATAAGTTTTCCCTAACTTCCTAGCTCATGGTTCTCATTTATTTATCCTAAACAAGTTAAAACACAAGTTTATAAAACATGGTTTACAGCCAAAAGTAAGCTCGTTTATACATGAGACATGAGGAGGTTTTTACTATGCCTTTGCTATTTTCAATAGTCTACCAGGAGGTCTTTCAATAGGTTCAAACCATTCGTCCTAAGGTGGTATGGTTTAGTCGCAATTACCTTCCAAAGTTGGGTCCATGAAACGTTTTCTAAGTGTTTATGTTAGGTTTCAGGCAGAAAGTAGAGCTGAATACAAACGTGACCACTTACCCTTTTTCCTAAGTTTTTGTTCCTACTTAATCTATGCTGGAAGGTCTTTGTTTTGCCCCCAAGTTCTGATTTTTAGGAGTTCGTTTACTAGGTAAAAAGTAGGCGTGAAGTAAGGTACTTAGGACTTTTCTCGACAGCAAACAGAAAATAAAAACAGGTTGTTTCTTGATTTAAAAGCTTACAAACTGGTTTACTAAGTATCCTAACATGTTATTTATCATGTCCAAGTTACCTTTAAGGAGTCCTAGGGTTATGGGATTGGAAATTAAATCAAACAAATTTACCAGGGGATTGGTTCTGCTCGACAGGAAAAGAAAGAAAAGAGAACATGATTTTTAACTTAGGGTGTCTATTGAGGCTTGTACTACAATAAGTTTAGGCTCATTGGGAGTGTATAAAAGTGATAGAAAAGAGTTAGGGCACTTAATTTTAATAAACCTTGATTATAGAGAGAATATTGAGCAAGGTGACTTGGGACTTTGTAACACTACTTTATCTACTATCTTGGGCTGCTACTACTCTATCATTGTCTTCTCTTAGACTTCTAGGATCAGTAGGAAACTAAGTACATATTTGTTTGTGGGTTTCGAACAGAATGTGAGTGAGAAATGGGAACTAAGGCTCAAAATTTATAGGGTGATTATCATGGGACTTCTATGGAGTAACAGGTCATGATGTTTAGCATAAGGAGACATGGGAGATGTGTTTGAGTCCAGGAAATGCCATTTGTAACTGTAGGGAACACATGAGAATGTGGCTTAACCCTAACCATGCAATCTAACTAACAGTCTTGACTTATGGTAATCCTTCTAGAGATACATTGATGTGGATGTATAAGAGACCAAGTGATATATCTAGGGCTATGGATGGAACATGTGATGCTTTCTCATCTCCAGGTTTCACTACTTGTAACGAAGGGAGTAATTATGTATATGTGGACTAATTCTAGCCATGACTCCTAACTAATCACCTTGACTCTAAGTAGAATTTCTAGAAACAAAGTTATGTGGATGTTTATGACACGAAGTGATTGATTCATGGCTAGGGAGTGCACAAGTAACAATTTAGTTAGGTTTTAATTAGATTTGAACTAGAAAACATTTAAGGATCGGTCATGCTTTAATAATTGTACATAGAGCCTAGTGAATTGTACTTAGGGCTTTTCTAGTGTAAATAACTTAGTATAGGTTGTAGATTAATGTCTAGGTATAAATGTGATTTAGGGTTTATTAGGTTAATATTAGTGTCAAATTATGTAAAATATAATGGTGTGTCAAATTAGGCTTAAGGGAGTGGTACTCTAGGCTTAGGAGAGTGGTACTAGGGTTTAAGGATCATAGGAAATATATTTTTAGTATATGGTTAAGTTAGGTTAAGTATAAGTTAGTTTACTTAGTATTTAAACTAGTAAGCATATAGTTTTTAGATTTTAAGCTTCCGGTACTTGTACACTAGGTTTAGGGACTTGTACATTGAGTTATCATTTATGAAAATACTAGGGTTAGGTTTTGTGCAAAATATTCTAGTATTGTGTGCTTAAGGATAAGTACACTGAGGTTTATAATGAGTTTTACTAATACTATGATCTCATGCATTATTAACTTGTACCCAAGCTTAAAAACTTGTACTTTAACGTTTAAGACTTAGATGATATATAATAACTTAAGGTTTTATGAAAACATTAAATATGTTAGTGAAGAAACGCAAATGATAAACGAGAGTTGAAAAGATTTATTATTAACATATAAAGATATTTATTTAAAACGAATTTAAGTGAACACGTTAAAAAAAATTTAGACGTGAAAAATGGACACGTATTCTATTCATATTAGTGGAAATTTACCGGTGGTTACATGTAAACAACCCTCGAACGGCTAAACTAACCTTTCGAAAAGAGAAGACTTTACGTGGTTTGAGTTTGTGTGGTGATTGGTTCAAACCATGTTAATTAGTCGGCCAAAAAGATAAAAGCAATTGATATCCAATAAAAATTATGCTAATTTTAATTAATATAAGAAAATACAATTTTAAAATATGAGAAAGGAAATTTGAAAAGAACATAAATGTGGTATTTAAATTGTGGATAGACGTTTATTTAAAAAGTAGATAGAAATTAAAATCGCTAAAAATAAGGGTTAATTCTTGATATGGACCGGTAGCCCAACTTGTTAATATTTTCTAGACCAGAATCTACAAAATTCTCAAAATAACCATGTGCTACTTTGGGTCTGGGCTACCATAGTTAAAATCATGACACGTGTCATGTTTTGTCTTATTATGTTTTATTGTAAATGACATATATACCCTCTTCTTGGAATTGGGCTACCCACTTCACTTTGGGCTACCTTAGTATTGGGCTACCCACTTCATCTTCTCCGGCCAACACCTCCCAACTTCAAACCCAGAATCCGGCGACCCTTCCGGCGACCACCACCATCAACCCCCGGCCACCACCACCACCAAAATCGTATAATAACAGATCTATCATCTACACCACAATATAAACAACAAATGATTGATTGATTCATCTTCAACACAAAAATAAATCTCACCACCCTACTCGACCCAAAATCCACATCTGTTATTAAAAAAAACAAAAAAAAGGGGGTCCGGTTAACTCACAACTCAAAACAAATCTATAGAAAAAAATTGATCTCAAAAAAACCCACCACTCAAAACAGATTCCAGTCGATCTAATTATCAAAAACCCAGATCTGTTATCCAATCCAAAAAAAAACACGAATCTTTAAGGTCAAACAATAGATCCATCATCTAAAACAATAGATCTGATCAACTCTTATGTAATCCTTTTCGTTCGGGTCATAAAAACCGGAAAAAACAAATATAAACAAACCTACCCGAGAAAGGTGGTGGTGGTTAGAGTGTAGCGGCGATGGTGGTGGTTACAGGTGGTGACGGCGACGGTGTTAGATGGTAGAGAGAGAGAAAATGAGATTTAGAAGAAGAGGATAAATATGTACCAGTAATGATAAACTCGGATTCTAATGATCAAAGATATATGCTTATAACTTAATTTAATTTAAAGGGAATTAAATAGATAATGTTTGCATATGTGCTCCAAATCCATTGTCTTCGAAGACGATGCAAATACGTTCAAGAGTTTATGTTTAAATTTAGATACATAATTCTATTTGCTTTGAAGTGTTTTATGTTATTCTCATTAAAACAACAAGTAGTAGAAGAAACAAACTGAAAACACTTCGTTTGATGAAAAATATGTTGAAACTTTTTAGGCATTGTCTAGGGACAAAATGAGGAAGGTGGGGGCGAAGGGAGGGAGAGAGAAGGAGGTGGTGGGTGGGTTGGTAAAGATGTAATAACAAATGAATAAGAGGTTATATATGTATTTACCACAAGACATGCTAATGATTAAATTACACGTGTCAACGTTTTAACTATGGTAACCCAGGTTCAAGGTAGTCCATGGCTAATTTGAGAATTTTAAAGATTCCGGTCCAAAAAATCTCAGTCTTTGGGCTATTGGTCCATATCAAGAATTAACCTTAAAAATAATCATATCTGTTGATTTGCAAGATTATTTGAAGTGTTGATCATATCTGTCTAAAATCAACCATTTCACTCATTTTTATTTTATTTTATTTTATTTATTTATTTTTTTTGTCAAATGGGCAGTTTGGTCATTTGTCCCATTTTATAATTTCACCCTAAAACTTCAAATTGTCATAATTTTCAAAAGACAAACTTTTATCAAAAATAAATTTCACCATAATTTCCAGAATTTAATTCTCTTTAATTTTGTATGAATTTTGATATGTAAATCAATTTATTTATTTATTTAAGATTGTAAGTTGGCATCGATTTTTTTTTTGACAATTTTTGGCATTTTTCGGCCCTAATTTTGTCTAACTTAAAGGCTGAATTACGTAAAACTTAAAACACGAAAGTTGTAGCTTTTTGGTCTAGATGAAATGGTCTTTTAATGAATAGGACCCAGCGAGCTGAAAGAGTCAATCCCATCCTGAAGGAGCTAATGAAAGCCTGAATTCAATATGAAAGTGGGCTCTTCTTATTCGATTCAAGCAAGTCGACAATAAGGTGAATCAATGACCTAACTGAAGGCATTCCTAGCCACCATTGCTTTCGAAAGAGTCTGTCTTGACTTTACCAACTTCTTTAAGATATCAATCACTAAACTAAACAATGTAGCAAAAATCATAAGAGAAGAAAAGTTCACACAAGGTTGAGAAGTAGTACGCCCGGTTCACCAGGCTCTACCATTGTAGGGCCAAATCTTCTTTACCAAGAAATTTGAATCTGTGAAAAACTAGAAGGGGGTTGAATAGTTTTACGTCTTTAAAACTTTGATTCGATCTTATGTGAATTTAACTCTTTGACAATATGAACAAATATGTCTAAAAATAAAAAATAACAATGCAAGTAAAGTAATGAAATGAAAGATAGGGATGGAATGATCAAACTACAATATACAGATTTATAGTGGTTCGTTAACGAAGCACCTCTTCGCCCTACTCCACTCCGCGAGTCTCTTACTCGAAATTTCACTTCACTATGTCAACAAAATCCCTTATGGTGGAGAAAACCTTATACACCTTTGCTTGCACCAATTAATGACACAAAGCTAAATTTCGAGTTCTAATCGTAGCTAGAACCAATCTCATGACTTCTTCACGTCTTCTCCACGACTTCTCACGACTACTACACACCACAATTACTTCACAACTTTTCACTACGTCTACACTACTTCTTTACACCACAACTACTTACTTACACTTCAATCTACTTATTACAAGAACCCAACACTTTCACAAATACTTTACATAACTACAAAACAATATAAACTAATTTACAATACTTCTTCTCTTGTTGTTAAAGGAGTATTCTTCTCTTGCACTTGGATGGTTGAAGCTTGGATCACTTGGAAACACAAGCTTAAGATTATATGATCAAATGATTTAGAAAGATATGTAGGAAGGATTAGATCAGAAAGTTTGAGTGCAAAAGGTAAGGAAAAAGTCCAGGAATAGTCCAGTATTTATAGGCAATTTTGAGAGCTTCAGGAGCGGGGCCGGTCCCCTTAAATAGGTGTTGGTCCCTTTAAAGTTTAAGGGGACCGCCCCCTGTAACAGCTCTCAAAATTGTCCTTTACTGGGGAAGGTTTTTCTAGAACGTTTTTGCCATTTTTGGTTGAAAATTTGAATTCATATATTTATTATGGATTAAACATATTTCTTTATTTACAATGATTTTGTAAAAGATATAAAATATTTGTAACATTTTATAAAAAATCTAGTTATTAAATAAATGTTCCTTTGATCATAAAATGCATTAGGCATTTTTTTATTCATACCTAAAGTGATTAAGTTGTTAAAACGAATATTTAAAACTAAATACTTGTTTACGTAATAATTTTACATTTAATAATTTTACATGTTGTGATTGTCAAAACGTAGAGATATCGAAAAATATTAATAACGTTTTTATGCATTATTTATATCAACAATCTTCCCATTTTTGATGATTACAAAATCTAAACTCATTAAATCAAAAATTAATTTTAGACAAATATTTTGTGAGTTTATATCCACTTCTCCCCTTTTTTGTAGAATCAAAAAGGTTATGCCGGCGAGTTTCATGTATGAAACTTGACGGAATGAAAGCTCCCCCTTGATGTGTACTCCCCCTCGTTTGAGGGCACCAAAGAATCTAGCTATAGAATACTTGCAAAAAAATATTATAAGTACAAGCATACATAGCAAAAATTAAGACACAATATCATATAGAAGAAAACATGCATTAATAAGAAATATTGTGTACAAAGACACAACCATACAACTAAAACAATACTACCATTACATACATAAACCATACAACATACAACTAATAAAGAGACAACAACCATGCATAAAATACTACACCATTACTCATGTCTATAAATCAAAAACAATTCCCGTTTTTTGCAATGAAAAACACATACTCATGTCTTTCCAATCATATATCACACACTATATTCGAATTATATATTATAGCAGTTCATTCGTGAAACTTCTATAATCACATGTTATAGCAACACATGTTGTTAAAATCACGTGTGGTTGAGATTACGTGTTGTAAAATCATAATGAATTTATATGTTAATCCAACTTTGATGAATTAACTGAACTAATCTACAATTAGAAATATAATGTGTTATATATGGTTGAAAAACCTATGAATGTCTATTTGCAAAGAAAAAAAAGGTGAAACTTTTTAAAAATATTTTAGAAAAAAGTTATGTTCATTTTATTACATGTTTGGATATTCAAATATTCAAATTAGTGTTTTCTCATGCAAGTTTCTAAACAACTAAAAAAAAGAAGAAAAACGTGAGAAAAATGAAGAAAAAAAGTTTGTCGAAAGTATATCAAAGTGCTCTTCTATAGAAAGATAATTAAATGCTCGTCGTGATGGTGTAATTTTTTTGGCTTAAAGATTAGCGGTTTAAGAGATATCATTTTTTTTAGAAAGGGGGTGAAAGTAGGTTTGTTATCTAATTCAAAAAATAAGTGAATAAGGCGCCTAATGATTTGGTTTTTGTCTGCTTTTACTTAGCCAAAAAATAAACAAATAAATAAATAAAATGTTGGATGGTATTATAAGGGGCGGACCCAAAATTCTACATCAATAGGTGCACTAACTTTGTTTTACGACTATAAAATAAATACAAACGAACTAAACGTACGATTTCTCATAGCAAACAAATTAACAAGACATGTTTTAGCTTATTAGTGGAGTAACTAAAAAAGACATTTATTTGTGCAATACAAAATTTCGGGACCGGATTCATTTCAGAGAAATAGAGTATTTAACAAAAACTTATACTATGTGACTGAACATCCATCGGGTTACTGTGAACATCGAAAACTAGTCTGCCCCTGTATTATTGTAGCAACTCACAAAATCTCATCACTATCATTCCCATTCCAAATACCTATAGTAGGTATTTCTACAGGTAAATTTTTGCTTTTTGCATGCATATCATTACATAAGTGACTCTCTAGACCTACTCACGTATCCATACAAGCTACATATCTTTACCTACACATCCTATAAACTCCTGGTATGTCAAGCATATGATTACAACAACACCACACTAAGTAAATTACTAATCTAACACACTAATCTCATCACACAACCCTAATCTAACACTAATTAAGCCCTAATTAGGTCTATGTGTTTATAAAACTCTAATTGCTTATCTGAACTAGTTTGAAAGTGTTCAAGGCTTATGTATAATATACCTTAACATCATTAGGATACTTTAGCACCCTTACACCCTAGTACAATCCCTTAGAGCTTAGGTACAAGTCTCTTAAGCACAAAACCCTAACTAGGTTATAACTTCCCGGAAACTAGGTCAAACCTTCCCAAATCTTTCCCATAAGCTACCACCACTTAGTATAAGCTTCTTAAGACTTAGGATTAGTCACTAAACACTAATAGGACTCTAATCTAGGAACTAAACCCTAAGCGAAACCCTAATCACCCACCAAGCAAGATTAGGCTATAACTAAACCTAACTTAACCCTAAACCTAAAAACTAAGTACCTTAAGTACCTTAAACACCTCAAGCACCTAGCCTAGCACCTTAGTCATGCTTAGCACACATCCTAGCACCTCCCTAGAAAGCACAAAAGTAGGTGATGCACCTATTTGTCACCTCCTTGGCTAAACCGACTCCACGGCTTCACCACCACCACAAACCCTCTCAAACAGCCTCTATACCGCCCCTTACCTACTCACTGGCTCCTCCTAGTCAGCTACTAGCCTTTCTTACTCATCTACCCCCCCCCCCCTCGACACCTCCTCCTTCCATTTTCTTGGGCACCAAGGCTATCGAGCCTATAAATACCCCGATCCCCTCCTCATTTCTTTTCACCCCTCTTCTCTTCTTTCCCCCTTAAACCTTCTGGTCCTAGTAGTGGTAGTGAGTCCCTAGTGGCCCTATAAGACGAGTGGTATAAATCTTGAAGCCTTGTCGAGTCGTTTTGCCATCGAGAAAACCCTAAACCCTAGATAGTCCCTCGTTAACCCTCACATAGCCAAGTAAGCTTTCATTTCTAGTTTCTTTTACTTTAGATCTATCCTAGGATAGTTATAGGATGCCTTAGATCCCTTAGAACCCCTTGCCTAAGCCTTGATCACTAGAACTAGCTCGTTAACTTTTTAAAACCCTAAAAATGAGTCGAATTGCTATTTTTATACTATAAGCTCTTTTCATAAGCTATAAACTAGTTTAGGTAACTTATTTAAGCTTATATTAGTTAAACATAAGCTAGGAAACCTTTTTGTTTCATAAAAATATAGTTTGCATTGAATTAGGACTAGTTTTGCAAAACTTTCCATGCATAGGGGTATATAGGGTAACTTTCTGAAAATACTAAGTTTAGGGATAATTTTTGACATTTCTTAGAAGTAATAAGTATAAGGACCCTTTTTATAAAGATATATAACCTTAGGATAAAAAGTTAGGAAGTTATAAACATATAAGGACTAGTTTTGCAAAAGTTAATAAGTTAAGGGTATAAATAGTAAATTTTGAAAAATTATAAAGTCGAAGGTTCATAGATGTCATTTTCTCAAAATATAGATGTATAGGGACTAAATATGTGAAGTTTAGATAGTTATAAACCTATGTAATATAAGTATTATAAGTATAGGGTAGATTTTGTAAATATATTAAACTTGAAGGTTATAAAGTAAACTATTTTCATATATATAGCAAACTTATTTTAAGTTAGAACATAACACAATACTAGGGAGCTTCATGTGAGGAGTACTATGTGGATATTTCGTTTTGACGAGTTTGCTGGGTTTTCGATTTAAAGTGCCCTGGCTCCTCAAACGATTATTGTATATACTTCTGAATTATGATGGCCCGAATGGTGTTATGTTATAACTAAAACTCTAATAACAATATAACTCAATAGTAAGGAACTTCGTGTGAGGAGTTATATACTTCTGAATTATGATGGCTCGAACGGTATTATGTTGGCAGCATAATACAATAGTAGGGAGCTTCATATGAGGAGTTATATACTTCTGAATTATGATGGCCCGAACGGTATTATGTTTGCAACATATTACAATAGTAGGGAGCTTCGTATGAGGAGTTATACTTCTGGATTACGATAGCCTGAACGGTGTTATATTATATCTAAGAATCCTAAGATAAAATACTTAAACCTAAAACAAAACAACTAGAGCTTGACATGCCTGCACAACAATAATAGACCTCAAGATACGTGAGTAGGCAGCCTAGACCTCTAGTCACTTTGACATCAATCACATAGCCTTAAGCCCAGGTGAGATTCGTAGCCTCACACTTTTTAAAACGCTCTCTAAATGCTTTACAAACCCTGTGAGGGGGATACATGCTACTTTCTTTAAAAACCGAATACACGTCTTTTTTCTTTGGTTGTTGCACGAGTGATACTATTTCTGCCACTTTTACATAACTAAAATTCATGAGCCACAATCACTTGTGGGTTTTACGCAAGTGAACGCTGATATAGTTGATAAATCTATTGGAGTTTGACAACTCCCGTTGGTTTACCTCAGCCGGGTAACCAATAAGTACTATACTTGAAACGTCAAAAGATTAACTTTGGCAAGTTATCCTACTTGTCCCCTCATGGTTGGGTCTACAGCCCCCATGACCCGGACTGTCAGTGCGGTTTCATGAGCTTAGTGCAACATACCCCATTCTTGATAATTGTGCATGCATCACAATTATCACATACACACATAGCATTTTCCTAGATGGGTGTAACAACTGAACCCAGGGAACTTTTATTCACCCACACCCTAAACCTATGACTCTCACTCAACCTAGTGTTGACTTTTAAGCATGTATCCTAGGTAACAAAGCTCTATGGAAATTATGGCATGGAGTGGTTGATATGTGCCTATTTACACATATCTTTGACCTTATTTGACCCACAAAAACGACCAAAAACACCCGAAAAGACCATATAATGTCACAAATATCCTTGGAATGTGTTTTTGTGTGTTTCAGGTACAAATGGATTGAAAACAAGGCAAAAGTGAGCAAAACGGAGCTTCGATGGTAAAGCGGATCAAATTGGAGCATCACCGGATCGACTCGACACTATTTTGAAGAAAATTGAAGAAAAGGACAAAAAGTCAAAGCCGAAGTCAATCCCGGGTATGTGACATGAGGGGAGACATGGAAAACCTAACCAGAACCCATAACTTCCCGTTACACCCTTATCCAAGACCAAATGACCAAATTACTTCAAACCCGACACCAAAATTCCCAAAATACCCCTAAACCCCGAAACTTAAATTCAAAATCATTTTCAAAAACCTTAAACCTTTTTCAAAATAAAAATCCCAAAACATTTTTGTCAAAACTTTCTAATTTTCTTTTTACTTCACCTTTTAGATTATTATTATTAGTAACTTATCTTTATTATTATTGGTATTATTATTATTAGTAGTAGTATTATTAGTATTTTTAGTATTATTATTAATAATATTAATTGTCAAAAATTATTATTATTATTATTATTATTATTATTGTTATTATTATTATTATTATTATTATTATTATAAAAAAAAAAAAAAAAAAAAAGAAAGAACCTACAAAAATATTTTATAAAAACAGTTTTATTAAAAACCATCTTACACTAAAACCATTTTTTTATCCTAATAATACATTTAATCCTAAACCTTAAACTAACCCAACAAATCCTAAACTCCATTTACCCATTAACCTCCCCAACCCAAAACCAATCCAACCCATTCACTACACCTATGATAATCCAAACCCACGACCTTAACCTGTAAACCCTTGTACCCCGTTTTATTCTTTGACTCCACCAGTCGAACCCCACCTCTGCTCTCCCTTTGGCGCATAATCCAGAACCAACAAAAACCTGTCACTATCCCCTTGCTTATCAGTACCCACACCAAGACCAAGCTTTCACATGGTCCTGTTTCCTTCCTCCTTGTCCACCTCACCTATCCACCTCTCCAATTTGATCCCACGGCTCAAACATACCCCCTTGGCACCAAGTTTCATATGATGGCTGAGATAGATTCAAAGAAACACAAATGTGCATCCAAGGCCTCATTATCTCACTGAGAAAACACAAACAGTAGAGGACAAGAAGACAGAAACCCTACCTCTAGTAGTATAAATAGAATATGTAGCCAAACATTAGAAGGCAGTAGGTATTAGGAATTAGGAGTAGGAATAGCTTTAGCGTAGTTTAGTAGTAGCAGTAGCTTATTTTAGCTTTGGTAGCCTAAATTCTGTCCTTGTAATCTGATTCAACGTTTTAATGAAGTTTTAGTTTGAGCTTATTTTAATCACTTGTTTACGTTTATTTTCAAGTTTTCAATAGAATAGATTTCATCAGCTCTTACTCTTGTTTTCCTAAGCTCATATAAGCTCTTTACAGCTTTTTGAAAGATTTTGATTTAATATTAAACTGTTTTACTCAATACTCACTTAAGTTTTCATAAAAATCCTTAAAAATAAAAAATGCTTGTTGCTCATTAGCTTATCTTACTGCTTATTTGCTTATGTCATTGTTTTTATGTGTTTAATTCTGTCATTGAGTGCTTCTAGTTGTCTATTTTTTGCCTTGTAATCACTTGTTCATGTTTTTGCATATATCTTCAAAAAAATCCAAAAATATATAGCATAATCTAGTTTGCTTGCTTCTAGTGCTTATTTTCTGTCCATTTATGATTTTCAGTCCTTAATTTAGTTGTTTAAACCTTTTTCAATCTCAAACTCAGCTTATTTTGGTCTATTCCTTTGAAAATCTCAATCAGTCATGTTTTAAGGGGGTGTTTGGCACTACCTTAAATGTTTAGCATAAAACTATTTTTTGCTGTTTCTCTTGTTTTAATCAGATTTAGTATCATGTTCTTAGTAGTTTTACATCAAAAGTTTTCAATTCCTAAAAGCTTTTAAGAATTTGAGTTTGTTTTCCCATTTTCTTTTAGCAAAACTGTTTTTAAAAGTAGTATAGGTTAGAATTAGATTAGGCCTCTTTAGGTGTTAGTTTTGCTTCAAATTAGTTTGTACTAGGTTAATACACTTGCCCAATATCTGGTCCCTTGGACTTTCCTAGTCAAATCCCCACTTTTTGCCCACTTTTTTACCCATTTTTTTACCCATCGCTGTCAAAAAAAATACCCGAACAGCCACAAGTTTTTGATTTTTCATTTCTTCAATTTTAGGTCTTTTGCTCTAAAAATTGGCATGGTGCTTATTCAGTAGCATACCTAGTTGTCTATATTTTTAGTTGATTTTTAAGTTTTTTTACAGCTTTTTACAGCCATTTCAGCCCCGTAGTCCTTTGAAAACTCAGCAGCCCCTTAGGATAGTTTAGTTAGTTAGTGCTTTTTAGGCTTATTTAGTTGCTTATATCTGTTCCTTAGTGCTTATTTAGGTATCCCCTTAGCTCTCCTTAGTTTCTATAGCTTATATTCCCCCTTAGGATTGCTTATTAGCTTCTTTTTAGCCTTTTAGTTTTTAGTGTCTCTCTTTTTTTTTTCTAAGCTAATATATAACTGTGGCTTATTTCCCATGGCAACTGCTTATTTAGCGCTTTTCTCAAAAAGTTCCAGTTACAAAATTTACTTATTTTCATGTGCTTAAAAAGTTTGCAAAAGAAAAGTTTGAAAAAAAAATGTTTTCAAAAAAGAGTGTCACAGGTTCGAACCTGTGACCTCTTGGCAGTTAACACAAAAGCAACCCTTCCCCATACCATATGCTCTAGTTATTGTTACTTGTGATCCTTTGCATTATTAATTACTTAACATAGATTTCTTAGTTAGCTTATTAAAATGCTATGCTTGTTTAACTGCTTATTTTTCTGCTTTTTGGACTTCTCTCATTTTTCTTATATCTCTATTATCATTAACTAGTTTTACAAACAATTCCAGATTTTTCCCATAGGTTTAGAATTTTTAAACAATTAATTTAGTTGATTTAGTATTTAGATCATATAAAAAAAATAAAAAAAATAATTGTCATTTAGAATGTAGAAAAATTATTTTTATGCCCGTAGGACTAGTATTGCTTTAAATTCACTTTAGGTATTTGCCTTTTAGGATACGTTTTTAAATTCTTCGTGTTACATTTTTTATTTAGATTATGTTTAGGTTTATTTGTGATTTACATGCTTTCGTTACTTGTTTATTTGCGTTATTTTTTGTTATTATTTGCTTAAATTAGTTTAGAAATCCAAGATTCTCTTGATATCCCATTTAAATCACCCGATCACAAAACGGTATTCGACTTCGCATTTCATACCTCACACGGACACGACCCAGGGATATCCAATACTCCCGGTTGACTTTCTTTGACTATTTCCCGGTCAAAAAGAGTTATATATACTATACCCGATATCAATTTTTGGCGCCGCTGCCGGGGAGGAGTGAAAGCCAAAACCGTTTACGTTTAGAAGATTAGTGAATTGAAGACCCTTCCCCCGGGAAGTTACCGTCTTGTTTTTGTATATATTTTCATAAAACAAAAACCCAAAAAGATTTTCTTTTTCCTAATTTATTTTCCTTTTATCTTAATTGTTTTCCCGTCATAAAAACCCAAAAAGAATCTTCGTATCCTCTCTTATGTTTAATTCTTATCCCTTTACCCTCTCATACCGTTTAATTCTTTCTTCTTATCCCTCTTATCCGTTTAATTGTTTTTCCCTTACCCTCTAAATCCGTTTAATTCTTCCTTATGTCTTCATCTTACCAATATTCTTGTGAATATTGTGGGGGACCCTCGAATGGTGGAAATTGCCCCGGTTGTAGCATAATGCGTTCGGGAAACAGGTTTGTCTACGAACAAAATCCCTACAATGAAACAACCGACTATTTCAACCAACCCCCAAATCATATGATGGAGACATACTCTTGTGAGTATTGTGGAGGTCCTCACCAAGGTTTTGATTGTCAAAACAATCAGAATTTTGGTTATGATCAATATCCATGTTATTCACCGAATCCGTCACAACAATCATACGGTTATGAGTATTGTGGAGGTCCGCACTTTAACACCGATTGTCAAACAAGGAATCCGTTTCCTTGTAACAATTATAACTAAATTACTTCAAACCCGACACCAAAATTCCCAAAATACCCCTAAACCCCGAAACTTAAATTCAAAATCATTTTCAAAAACCTTAAACCTTTTTCAAAATAAAAATCCCAAAACATTTTTGTCAAAACTTTCTAATTTTCTTTTTACTTTACCTTTTAGATTATTATTATTAATAACTTATCATTATTATTATTGGTATTATTAGTAGTAGTAGTATTATTAGTATTTTTAGTATTATTATTAATAATATTAATTGTCAAAAATTATTATTATTATTATTATTATTATTATTATTATTATTATTATTATTATTATTATTATT
>LBNU01000620.1:39092-50243 GCA_014162995.1 Artemisia annua
ACCATGTAAACAATATGTATTTTCCAAAGGAATGAGGAAGAGCGGATTATCAGGTACGTGAGAAACGACGAGTATTATCAGTAGGAATCTCGAATGATAATTTAATTCTTATGATGAATGCAAACGCTTTGTCGCAAACACCATACCGTTGGTGATTTCTGACTCGTTTCATTTGGCGCTAAGTCCGATATTTTCCACATGCGATGGTGGCATAACATCAGGCTTGTGTGATACCCTTTAATGCTATAATCAGTACCTACAAAGAAGACCAAAATGTGGACAAGAGACGGCCACCAAGGACAAAAGCGGTTGCTCACCTGGTCCATTGCCCACTCATCGCCTCGATTACCCCCGCCCGCCTCTTGTCTTACGTCCTCCTCGCTACCTTATTCAGCACGACTACTCTCTACACTTGAGTTGGATCCACGCTAAAGAAATACACCCTTTAATGTGGCAACTTAGAGAAGGTTATCGTTTTAGATGGCTGAGATAAGATTTCAAGAAACACAAAGTGGATTAATCCAATGACAAGGGCTAAAAGTACGGTCAATATTCATTTGTTTGTTGCTTATTGTTCGTAGACAGTTGAATAACAATCATATAACAGGAGAGGAGAATGGACAAGAAAGTGGATCAGAAAATCACTCTACCTCTAGTAGTATAGATTATATCCGAGATATTCAATGTATCGTGCCATATACATTAAAGAATTCGAAGTGTAGGTAATTCTACTTTCAACGGAAGCTTCACGGAGAGATATAGGAATTAGCGCTTTACGACTCATGTTCTTAGTAGTAGCAGTTAGCTTATTTTAGCTTTGGTAGCTAATTCATGTCCTTGTAATCTGAAATTCAACGTTTTAATGAAAGTTTTAGTTTGAGCTTATTTTATCACTGTTTACGTTTAATTTTCAAGTTTTCAATAGATTAGATTTCATCAGCTTATACTCTTGTTTATCTAAGCTCAATATAAGCTTTTTGCAGTTTTTGAAAAGATTATGATTTAATATTAAACTGTTTTACTCAATACTCACTTAAGTTTTCATAAAAATCCTTAAAAATAAAAAGTGCTTATTGCTCATTAGCTTATCTTACTGCTTATTTGCTTATGTCATTGTTTTTATGTGTTTAATTCTGTCATTGAGTGCTTCTAGTTGTCTATTTTTTGCCTTGTAATCACTTGTTCATGTTTTTGCATATATCTTCAAAAAATCCAAAAATATATAGCATAATCTAGTTTTCTTGCTTCTAGTGCTTATTTTCTGTCCATTTATGATTTTCAGTCCTTAATTTAGTTGTTTAAACCTTTTTCAATCTCAAACTCAGCTTATTTTGGTCTATTCCTTTGAAAATCTCAATCAGTCATGTTTTAAGGGGGTGTTTGGCACTACCTTAAATGTTTAGCATAAAACTATTTTTTGCCGTTTCTCTTGTTTTAATCAGATTTAGTATCATGTTCTTAGTAGTTTTACATCAAAAGTTTTCAATTCTTAAAAGCTTTTAAGAATTTGAGTTTGTTTTCCCATTTTCTTTTAGCAAAACTGTTTTTAAAAGTAGTATAGGTTAGAATTAGATTAGGCCTCTTTAGGTGTTAGTTTTGCTTCAAATTAGTTTGTACTAGGTTAATACACTTGCCCAATATCTGGTCCCTTGGACTTTCCTAGTCAAATCCCGACTTTTTGCCCACTTTTTTACCCATTTTTTTACCCATTTTGCTGTCAAAAAAAATATCCGAACAGCCACAAGTTTTTGATATTTAATTTCTTCAATTTAAGGTCTTTTGGTCTAAAAATTGGCATGGTGCTTATTCAGTAGCATACCTAGTTGTCTATATTTTTAGTTTATTTTTAAGATTTTTTTTACAACTTTTTACAGCCATTTCAGCCCCATAGTCCTTTGAAAACTCAGCAGCCCCTTAGGATAGTTTAGTTAGTTAGTGCTTTTTAGGCTTATTTAATTGCTTATATCTGTTCCATAGTGCTTATTTAGGTATCCCCTTAGCTCTCCTTAGTTTCTATAGCTTATATTCCCCCTTGGGATTGCTTATTAGCTTCTTTTTAGCCTTTTAGTTTTTAGTATCTCTCTTTTTTTTTCTAAGCTAATATATAACTGTGGCTTATTTCCCATGGCAACTGCTTATTTAGCGCTTTTCTCAAAAAGTTCCAGTTACAATATTTGCTTATTTTCATGTGCTTAAAAAGTTTGCAAAAGAAAAGTTTGAAAAAAAAATGTTTTCAAAAAAGAGTGTCACAGGTTCGAACCTGTGACCTCTTGGCAGTTAACACAAAAGCAACCCTTCCCCATACCATATGCTCTAGTTATTGTTACTTGTGATCCTTTGCATTATTAATTACTTAACATAGATTTCTTAGTTAGCTTATTAAAATGCTATGCTTGTTTAACTGCTTATTTTTCTGCTTTTTGGACTTCTCTCAATTTTCTTATATCTCTATTATCATTAACTAGTTTTACAAACAATTCCAGATTTTTCCCATAGGTTTAGAATTTTTAAACAATTAATTTAGTTAATTTAGTATTTAGATCATATAAAAAAAAAATAAAAAAAAAATAATTGTCATTTAGAATGTAGAAAAATTATTTTTATGCCCGTAGGACTAGTATTGCTTTATTCACTTTAGGTATTTGCCTTTTAGGATACGTTTTTAAATTCTTCGCGTTACATTTTTTATTTAGATTATGTTTAGGTTTATTTGTGATTTACATGCTTTCGTTACTTGTTTATTTGTGTTATTTTTTGTTATTATTTGCTTAAATTAGTTTAGAAATCCAAAATTCTCTTGATATCCCATTTAAATCACCCGATCACAAAACGGTATTCGACTTCGCATTTCACACCTCACACGGACACGACCCGGGGATATCCAATAGTCCCGGTTGACTTTCTTTGACTATTTCCCGGTCAAAAAGAGTTATATATACTATACCTGATATAAGCTTGCAGGACTTTTCACTCGGTTATCATTCAAGTTTCAAAACAAACATAGATTTTGGGGACCTCCTTTTATAAAACTCTGATGATTTTAATGAGTGATAACTCATTCTATAAAAACGTCTCTTTTTGAGTCATTTTCTATTACTGTTACTTTGATTCCATGAAGTAATACCCCAACTCTAAATCCTCTGCGAAACGTGAAAATGGGGGTGTTACAGATTGGTATCAAAGCTTCAGTTGTAGAGAACAAGGTCAAAACCTTAGCTACAACTATTTTTCCCGATATCTGAGAAAGTCCTTTGTGCCACTTCTCTCCCCAATGCCTTTTTCCAGAGCCATACGTGCATTAGACCTGCATACTAGGTATTACTTGACTATTACTTGAGCATATATTCATTTGTGCATCATTAGATAGATATGCCTGCTCCCCACTACTCTACTATTACCCCATCCGGAATACATACGGAGAATGCTCATTCCTCTCCGAATGATTCGGATTTTAGCCTTAAGAATCTTTTCCCCGATTCCCCGAATAGCCCTAGGAATAGTATAGATATGCCGTCGCCCTTAGGTTTTACATCTTTTATAGATGACCCACACCTAAAACATATAAGAGATTTTTATGCTAAGGCATCACCTATCACTTCCCCAAACACTATCCTACACCCACCTTTTCCCACACCTAGGTTAGAACCACATGGTTTCTTTCTCCCTAGAACACCTTACATTCCTAGAATACCCATCCCTGCCTATAACCCTAGATATGAACCTAGGCAACCCTATACTATAGCACCTACACCCTATTTAGTAGACCCTCCCACTTCATCTTGGAAATTTGAAGTTGAAGAAAATCCCATTAAGACAACCTTAGAAAACCAGGAAAATCAGGAAGATGAAATTTTAAATAATCTAGATGTGGTTTTTCTTGACCTTATTGGGAAGATAGAAGAAGGTCATGATAATAACTTAGGAACCCGACCCGACTGTAGTAATTTAAGAAATACCTTAGCACAAGTGTCAAACCTCGCCAAGGCGGAAACGCGAGTGTGTAACTTCATGGATATCATCACAACACCTTGTGTCTAAATAGAAAAATACTACATGCACATAAAATAGAGCAAAGTACAAACACAAAGTGTTGTAACAATACCCCAAAAGATAATAACCAAAACAAACCTCCAAAGGTATCCTCAACCAAATAAAACAAATTCATATCCAAACACATAGACAATTCATTCTCAAATGCAACCAAAGTCTCTTCTAGTCACTTCCTTCTACCTTATCCTTAGAATGCTCACCTGAAAATGATGCTTAAAACGTCAACATGATGTTGGTGAGATTCATAGGTTTAAGACACACATACACTCTCAAGGCAACCAGTGAAGTGATTATAAAACATAGCTGGACAAATAAATATAGTTATCATACAAGCTACATGTACCCATAAATCAATCATCACACAAAAGGCAACCATCAGGACGGAACGTGTCCCCCGATCCAACATTTTCAACATCCGGGCCGGAACATGACCCCCGCTCCCAATCATATCATCAATTAGGTCACATGCGCGAGCAACAGGATAAGCATCCTTCCAATTGGAAATCACACAACATCAATTAAGGTCGCTAACCTAATCGGAGATCACATATCACACTTTCATCAATTAGGTCGCTAACCTAATCGGAACCACATATCACACAGCATCAATTAGGTCGTTAACCTAATCGGAAATCACATATCACACTTTCATGTACCACATAGCATTAATACGATAACATTATAAGTCCAAGCTCTTTAAAGACACATAATCACAGTAACTCAACATATTTAAGACAAGCATCATTCCCATCCCAAGTTTTAAAACAAAGTAAAAATATGGGACTATGAACTCACCTTAACTCTGCAGCTTCCAACAATTCACAATCACAATCTAAACAACACACAAACAGATACACATTACATACGGCCAAGCTAAAAGCTATAACCCATGTAATATTCATATGATGGATGTCTAAGGTTCATATGATCCACCATGGATCTCCTAGACTCCATACTAAACACTAACAACCAATAACACTCACTAAATCCCTTGCACTCATAAACTCAGAAAACGCAGAATTTTAGGGTACTTTCACCCACATAAAATAATGACCAAACAAGCTTAAAAACTCACACCAAAACTTCCCCATGGTCTCTCATAAGCATACAAGCTAATCCCAGAAGCCCATGGTCTAATAACATACACAAGTACCCATAAGAAAATCAAACTTGTTAACTATCGAGATTCGGATCTGAACACACACCAAAAGTTTTTGATTTTATAAAAATACTTACACAGCTTTTTATCGCGAATCCTTTTCGTGGGAGTCTAACATAACCTAAGACTTAACTTTTCCAAAAGGGCTAACCTTAATAACACTTTTTCATCCATTAAGCACCATCAAACTTTTACCCAAATTCTGTCCCGGTTTAACAGCTTTGACACCTTATCTCGTAAAAATCAAAAGACTAACTTCCCGACCTTGAAATCAGTCGTGGTTGGACTTTTTGAAAAGCTCTTTCTTTGAACTACAATTTAGAGTTAAAATTCGTGATCTAACTCATAACCAACTATTAAATAACTTCGTATCTTTACAGCCCTAACTTTCTGTCCAAACCCTAACTCACAAACTAACATGTTTTACGCTCAATTCTCTTAACCAATCATCATACTATTATTAATTAATGATCCTAACATGTTTAACATCATTAATTTACAGAAACTTATAAACCCTAATTCTATCATAATTTATATTACACGAATTATATCATTAAAACATCAATTGAATGAAAACTAGCGTCGAAAATATACCTTACGCTTGATTTTTAGCTTCAAAAGCAAAACCCTAATTTTTCTCTTCTCCTCCTCTTGTGGTCGATCAAATTTTGAAGGATAAAGGGTGTTTGGGTCGTGGGTTTTGGTTTATAAGGGTAGGGGTTGGGCTTGTTTGAGTTGGACTAAGATTCCTTAGCTTAAAATTGTAATTGGGCTACAATTGGGTTTCTTTTTTCCCCCTTATCCCTCTTCTAGCCGAATTTTATATACATATATATTTTTTATTATTATTATTTTTTATTAAATTAATTTATTACACTCAAAACCTCATAATTTTCATATTTTATGTACTCCCATAATAAAACCTAACGTCTTTCGTGATAAACCTTCATTTTACGACAAACCGGAAAAATAATCATTTTCAAAACAAAGTTTCCAAAATATAATTCCACACTCTTTTTAAATATAACTCATGAAAATAATCTCCTCGTAACTTACTCACGCTCAAACACTTGAACGAAGTCTCGTTACGCAAAACCGCAAAAACATCAAAACTACACAATTCATTTCCACACCACAAATGTGTTAAAAACGAATTTACCAAATTCACACTACTCAAATCACTTCAATAACCTCACACGCAAAGGGATTTAGTACCATATTCCTACCAATCATACTTATATTATACTTATCTCACACATATACTCCACATAAACACTTAATTCACAACAAACAAAGTCAAACGAATCGAGACTATAAGTCAAACCAATCTGGAAAAATCACGGTTGTCACATCATCATCCACTTAGGGAAATCGCGTCCCGAGATTTAACAACTCCTCTCATCAATAACCTCAAGAACATTTATGGATATATAAGCGGAATAATACCATACCATAAAACCATAAATCGTTAACCATTCTTATGACGATGTGGGATTTTACCATGATATAAAAATCACAGAGAAAGAACCACCAAATATGAACCAACTAAATACCCGAATTCACACGATCGAAAACATCCTGATACTCCAACAATACACGAAAAATAGATACACTACCCCGATCAATAACACCAATGATCCAACGACTTCTCACAGGTAGGTACCATACCCCCTCATCTAACTTCCAAGATCTAAAACCAACCCCAAACGATCTACTCACCAACCATATGAGCAAAACAAATTTGAGTGCTTAGATCTCATCTGATCCTCGCGTTCCCAAGTAAACTCAAGGCCACGCTTCAAATCCCATCGTACTTTCACCGATACTAACTTACCACGCTTCCTCTCTTAACATCTCAATCCATAATCTCAACAAGTTCCACATCAAACTGAAAGGTTTTGTCAACCTTAACTTCATCTAATGGCACATTCAAACTAGCATCCGCCAAACACTTCTTTAGATTAGATACGTGAAACGTATCATGCATACTACTTAACTCCTCCAACAATTTCAACCGATATGCCACAAGTCCACTCCTTTCTTTAATCACGAACGGTCCTACTCATCTCGGTGCTAACTTGCCTTTCTTGCCAAAACGTACAACACCTTTCCAAAGAGACACTTTCAACATTACGAAATCACCAACATTAAATCCCAAAGGCTTATAGCGATTATCCGCATAACTCTTTTGACGATCTCTCGCTGCCTTAAGTCTTTCTTAAATCTGCAAACCTTATCCGTAATCTCTCATTTAAGTTCAGGACCAATTATCTGGCTTGTTCCAACCTCTAACCACAGAACAGATGATAACGAATCTCGCAATCATAATCACTAAACATTTTAATCCATCTTCTTCGGCGCATATTCAGCTTCTTTTGAGTAAAATATGCGGAAGACTCTTATGAGCAGTGTAAACAATACTCTTCATGCCATACACATAATGTCTCCAATTCTTGAGAGCGAATACAACCGCACCAAGCTCTAGATCACGAGTGGTATAATTCTCCTCATGGATCTTGAGTTGTCGGAAAACATAAGCTATCACTTTCCCTCTCTGCATTAGTACACATCCAACCTTAATTCGACGCATCACAATACACACAAAATCATCTGGCCCATCTAGTAACGTCAGAATAGGTGTATTACACAAACTATCCTTCAGCGACTGAAAAGCCATCTCCCGTTCTTCTCCCCAAACATACTTCTTGTTCTTCTAAGTCAACAAAGTGAGGGGTTTAGCAATCTTCGAAAAGTTCGCTATAAATCTTCTGTAGTACCCAGCCAATCCTAAGAAAGAGCATATCTCAGACGGCGTCGTAGTACCCTTCCAATTCTTGACCGCTACAATCTTACTAGGATCCACATGTACACCATTCACTATTCACCATACGTCCAAGAAAATGCACCTCTTGTAACCTAAGCTCACATTTCGATAACTTGACATACAACTTCTCATTTTCTAGCAACCAAGTATCAACTTCAGATGTTTCTCCATGCTCTTCCTTTGTATTAGAATAGATCAAGATATCGTCGATGAACACAACCACACACTTATTCATTTAGGGCTTACACACGCGATTAATTAAATCCATGAATACCGCAAGGGCATTAGGCAACCCAAATGGCATCACCGTAAACTCAAAGTGTCCATAACGAGTCCAAAAAGCAGTCTTCGGAATATCCCCCCATACACTCTTAACTGATGATAACCAGAACGCAGATCTATATTCGAGAAAAAAATTCGAGAACCTTGCAACTGGTCAAGAGATCATCAATTCTAAGAAGAGGATACCGATTCTTAACCGTTAACTTGTCCAACTCCCGATAGTCAATACACATCTTGAACGAACCATCCTTCTCTACGCTTTCCCCTTGTACTCGTAGTACATCGCCATTCTCAAAAGGGCTACGAACCACCTTTTCATGGCATATTACATCAACCTTATGCCTAGGCAACTAATTCATCCCTATCACCACATCAAAACTTCCAGACAGATATACCCTCTAACATTTAAGTACACCCACGAATAACTTTATCAGCTTCTACCTCTCTACCACAAACTACTTCAATCACAATAATCATCAAGCTAACTCATGCCAGTGAACACTCACACCAATACATTGCAAACCAAGCGAAGAACGTAAAGACTCATTCGTACAACGGTCGAATTAAGATCATAGAAAAACATCGATACTATCAGATCACACAACATGTCACAAAAACCAATTGGTGTGTAAAGGAGGGATTAAAATCCGTACCAACTTATCACGAACCAACAGGACTCAAAGAATAGTATAACATTCATTCGAGGAATGAATGCATGGAATAACCAAGGAAACGTACCAATCCCCAATGAAAAGAAATCCGAATGACTAATATCAATCACGACACCGAATAGGAAGGATATGACATCTGTACCATCATGGTACGAATAGGGATGCCATCCAGAGAATTAGGTATGCAAACGGAGAATCTAGCAAACGAATCAACTTAAATATCACCACATTAGTACCAACCGTTAATTGAGGTATCAGCATATGATAGGTAGGATGGAATCTTACCACCTACACCTCAACTTATAACTACTGCCCAAACGGTTAAGAGAACACTTCTCTAACCATGCAGCCATCATCAACATCATATCACATAACATCTACCATAACATATAACAACAAACATCAATCAATGTAATCATGGTCACAAGTCCACATGTGTGATACCCTTATAATTATGTTCGCGACCATAGTTATAAAGCCTATTCCACACGCATACTTACTTCCAAAACCACACATCTTAATGATAACGCACATATCACATAGCACCTAATAAACATCACAATCCATGCTATCATACTTGCAAGTCCACTTGTGTTGTGACGCATGTATAATTATGTTGGCCACCATAATTATCTATGCCCCCTTTCACATGTGTACTCCCTCCTATGACAACACTTCATGCAAACAATCCTCTCACATGGAACAATTCCAACAATCACGCAAACCCTATAATCAAAATCACTTGGATAAGATCGATACAATACGCAAGAATAATCGTGCTCTAACATGGCTCCAGACGGAAAAAGATAATATAAGGATTCCAAAACGTGACACAAAACAAAAGACGTCGCTCAACGGCTCAACCTCCATTCTCGCACTTGCCTCCCCACTCAAATCGGTTAAACTTACTACTCGCTGTGGACTCTAGATTCAAATCCACACCATTCCATCTTAACTCCCCTTCATCTTTACTCAACCACCCATTCCTGTTTCCTACATGTTGTGGTAGTCGACAACATGCAAAACCATCTCTGTTTCTTTCATCCAATTCCTTATGATTCATAAGTGCATACAAATCATGAGATTTAGACTAAACCACTCCCTCATCTTCAAGGAATTGGGGACACTTTCTAGGGTACTTAGTGGTGAAGCCTTCCTGATCGGCCACCTTCGTCTCGTACCTTTCTATCTCCTTTCCATCTACATTCTCTAAGGTTAACTTCTCTTCAATCGCACACGGAAGCATGATAGCAGGAACTAGGATCCTTCTGTTGATCCGCTTCATCCTACCAACTTTCTTGCAACCCGTAGCGACAATGGTAGTCCAACGAAACTTGCTACGTGTGACACATACAAAACTAAATATCGAAAAACAACGGACGTCCAAAACTCAAATAGACAACTCATATATAAATAGGAAAATAGACATGTAAGATACTATACTTACACATAGTTCCTAAATGCAACTATATGAGGGACCCCTAAGTTATAGTCTAGGTTAAACCACCTAATTCTCTATAACCTAGGCTCTGATACCAATCTGTCACACCTCGCCAAGGCGGAAACGCGAGTGTATAACTTCATGGATATCATCACAACACCTGGTGTCTAAATAGAGAAATACTACATGCACATAAAATAGAGCAAAGTACAAACACAAAGTGTTGTAACAATACCCCCAAAAGATAATAACCAAAACAAACCTCCAAAGGTATCCTCAACCAAATCAAACAAATTCGTATCCAAACACATAGACAATTCATTCTCAAATGCAACCAAAGTCTCTTCTAGTCACTTCCTTCTACCTTATCCTTAGAATGCTCGCCTGAAAATGATGCTTAAAATGTCAACATAATGTTGGTGAGATTCATAGGTTTAAGACACACATACACTCTCAAGGCAACCAGTTCACTGTGATTATAAAGCATAGCTGGACAAATAAATATAGTTATCATACAAGCTACATGTACCCATAAATCAATCATCACACAAAAGGCAACCATCAGGACGGAACGTGTCCCCCGATCCAACATTTTCAACATCCGGGCCGGAACGTGACCCCCGCTCCCAATCATATCATCAATTAGGTCGCATGCGTGAGCAACAGGATAAGCATCCTCCCAATTGGAAATCACACAGCATCAATTAGGTCGCTAACCTAATCG
>LBNU01000620.1:51084-61926 GCA_014162995.1 Artemisia annua
AGGGAAGACCTCTCGGTACCGCATGGAGTAGCTAGCTCCCAAAGGAATGGGGTACAGTGCACGTACCGCCATCACAATCGAAACGAAACAAAGCCTAGGATGCATCCATACGCCCCCTGCAAAACAAAAATCATACATGCATCCTGCTCGCATGACAGGGCTACACATACATTAAATGGCCAAGTGATCACATATCATATCATATCCTACAAAATGGGGACGCCGTGGATCAATCACACCTCCACAGAAAGTGTCATGCCATCGGTGCCTCGATGACACGCCCATGGTACCTCCATGAGTAGTTAGTAAACTCGGGCATAAGAACGAAACGAATCACGTTACGTCATATAATCAAGCATATCAAAGGATCCTAACAAGGACCACATCAAAGGATCCTAATAAGGACCACATCAAACAAAATATAACGAAGAAACATATCAACGAAGCATAGCAAAACGAATCGTATCATATCAACGAAGCATATCAAATGAATGAATCAAATATAAGGGAACATAGCAATGGCTTAGGAAATCATATCAAGCTAACGAATCAAAGATCAAGATCAAAAGTCATGAGAGCGAAAGCATCCTTACTGAAGAAGGATAGAATATCTGTACCTTAAACCGTCAACGAAACCATATCATAACATAAGAATAGGAAGTCGCTCCTTCTTCCGTGAATCTATATGAATTAGGGTTCATATTATACTTATTAGCTCATTTATCGCCATAACGGATTCTTAATTTCTCATTACCATTCATTAATGTGATTAGGGTTTCATATGTGAAATTAGGTTAACATATGTTCTATATTATCCGAATTAATGCTTCAAATGAAATTTGGGTCAAAACATATTTAATAGAATTAGGTTACACCATAGCCGTAACTTATAACATATTTAAGATTTTATCACCTTCAGGTCCTCTTGGTTTATGAATTTAAAACTATACTTAAATGCTTACTGAGGTGCTCAAATAATTATCATGGATACTTATACATGTCAGGTAGTTACTGTAATTTTTCTAGATTTTACTTCAAAGGACAAGTACCTTTTCAAAAATCGTTTTCCCAAACCTACCCAGAAAATTAATTGCAGAAATACACAGAAAGTTTGCCTTTAACAAACCCATTTCGACGCTTCAGAAAAATCCACAAAATTCCCAGGAAGTCATACATAACCTATATTTAACCCCTCTAAAAGGAGACCTTCTAAATCCTTATGGTTTGGAAATTAAAAATCAAAAACTCATACTGATGTCCAGACATCCCAAACACAGTTTTGACATTTAATCTTGTAAAAATCAAAAGGCCATTCTCCCGACCTCCAATGACTTCAAATCTTATATTTCCAGAAATTACACTGATTGAACTTATGTTTAGACTCAAAAATCACTTAATAACACGTTGTTATCATCAAGATTCACCCCGTTTAATCGACCCAAAGTTTCTGTCAGCAATTGCTGAAACAGAAACATCACAACCCTTTTCTATGATTTATTACAAGTTGAAGCCAAACCAAACCAAACATGCATCTCTCTTTATTAATCAATTCGTATAGGTTAGGTTTTATTAGGATCATGTTGTTTTTCATATATCAATAACAAGTCAAAACAGATTCAGATCAAAAGCTTTCTAGATCGTTTCAGTTCAGGTTTTAAGATCATGATTTCATGTGACAAGAAACAAATGAATATACATATTTAAGAGTTATATGAGTCGAACCAATCACCAAGGAATCAGAAACGAAAACACTAGTTATCATATCGATTTTATATGTTACCACTTCGTTATTTTATGTGATGATATTCATGATTTCATGCGAAAGTTTCTATGATTTTATGTGTTTCGGGTTTTCCGACTAAACAAACAAATAGTAGCCAATAAAGCAAGGACGAATAGGAAAAGAAAGAATTGAACAAGGACATAGATACATATCTTGATGCGTGTCAAACAAGAAGGAAAAAACCAGTTCGATATATATATATATATATATCATATATGACTAGTATATATATATATAATATATATATATATATGTATATATATATATAATATTATATATATATTATATAATATATATATATATATATATATATATATATATATGTATATATATATATGTATGTATGTTATTCCCAGCCGAAATCCATCTACAAAACACCCTTCGAATCAGCTTATGAACCAACGAATCAAAACTCCAAATCAGTCCAGGCTCGACCCTCGTCCAAAACACAACAAAGTCGCGATTAAAACACTTCCAAAGCACCAAGATTTCGAGTGGAAAAGAACCAGAAAAGATGGAAGCCAAATGGGATTTTAGTGTGTATTTTAGGCTTTGAAGTTGAGAAAATATTCGGTATAAAAGAGAATAATGAAACCGTGTTATGTGATGGGTTTAAACAAGGAAAGAACCGTGATTTGTGGGATTGTGTTTGATTGATAATAATCACTTGGGATTATCCTGAATCAAAATTCTTTTATTTAATCTTAGCTTAGGAAAAATTCGGCCCACGCACAATTTAAACGTGTGATTTCTTTTATTTTAGTACAAGTTTGTAATTTTTATTTATCACAAGTCTTAGAGATTAAAATGTTCAAGTATTATAGGTTAAATACTTAGGTTATAATCAAATTTAATGTTTGAGATTTTCCGGGTGTTATAGGAAGAGATGTGAGAGTGTGACCCATGTAATGCCTATGAATTTTAAAGAAAAATTTAGTTTTATGTTTTAAGAACTTATGGGTCGTATTTGAAAAGGCTACATGTAATGGGTTGGGTCAAAAATACTTAACCCAAACAGCCTGTTAAGAAAGTTAGTTATTTATTTAAGAAAGTTAGTTATTTATTTAATGTAGCAGTTATTTGACAGTTACTAGGTTTTAGTGAAACGACACAATGCTTCATGTGGCATCAGTCATGTCGTTTCACAAAGTATAAATAGGTCTAATTCGTGTCAATGTAAACAAGTCCCAAATTCTTATCAATATATCAGTGTTTGCATTATTTGTTTCTACAAAATTCAGTTTCACTTACACATACAAAACATGGTAAATTATAAACATGTTATGAAAGAGAATTGGCTGCAATTCAGACCTGTGAACCATTACCAACATTGGTATCAGAGCTTAGGTTCTGAAGCCTGGAGTAAGCCAATTCAGAGGCATGGTCAAATGGCAATCAATAAGAAGTTTTTGCAAAGAGAAGTTCCTTCAAAATTGCCGCCATGGGGCAATCAGAAAAAGAAGTTATCTCCTGAGGGAAAAGAGATGTTGAGACAGAAGGTTGAAGAGATTGTATCCTATAATTCTTCAAAGGCAAAGAAAAGTTGCAAAGAAAAAGGAGAAAGTAGCAGTTTGTCTTTGAAAGAAAAGAGGGCTAGGTGTTATACTTGCAAAAAACATGGACACGTTTTTTGGAAGTGCCCAAACAAAAGGAACAACATCAGAATTAAAGATCAAGACAAGTCCTTGAAACCCTCAGTTATGCAAGTTAAAGAAGAACTGAAGTATCATGAAAGGGTGCATGTAATCACAGATTACATGGTTGAAGGCTCAGATAATGGAAGGTGGGACAACATATGGTACATCAGTAGTGCATACAAGAGGCACATGAGCCCAACAAAATCTCTATTCAGAAGAATGATAAACAGGTTCAAAGTGGAAGGTGTTGAAGAAGAAGAAAAGAAGTTTATTATTTCTTATGGGGTTGGTGAGACTACTGTGGAAACAAGTGAAGGAAGTTTAGTGATATCTAATGTGCTCTATACACCAGCGATCACACTGAATGTTCTCAGCATAGATCAATTAGAAGATCAGTGTTACGTTGTGACATATAGTCACAATAAATGCAAACTGAAGTACATGTTTGATGATGAAAGCAAGCTAATGGAAGTGCAAGAAGAAAGCATGGTGGCAGAAGATGAAGGAAGTTTAATCTCAAGTCACAATAAATTTCTTGATGATTATTTTCAATCATTAGATCTTAATGAAGAGTGTCTGTTGATCAAGGGTATTGAGGATCTCAAAATGGACAAGGAAGATATTCAAGACTATATAGATGATGAGTACTTGAGTTTGAATAGGACACTATATGCCATGAAGGCAAACACCTTTTCCCAGAATTGTGTCTTTTTTAGATTCAATTAAGATAGACAAATTGGTATATAGGAATAGGGAAGTGTTGGGCAGAAAGTTCATGGTTATGTTAGAATGGTTCTACTTGGTATAATTAAGGCAAGATGTGTTAGGAGATTTGCCACCTGTGATTGGAGTGGTAAAGGTAGATCTGTTGGGATTGTACAAGTTTGTGGACAACTTGGGTGGATATATGAATGTTACATTCAATAACAAATGGGACAAGATTGCACAGTTGCTAGGTTTGACACAAGATAATAAGGATGCAGTTAAAGAATGCTATAAGGAGTACATAGCGTTGGTGAAGATATACTACAAGGAAGCACAGAGATCCAAGCAGGAAAGGCCAAGAGATGAAGTGGTTGGGAATAGCAGTGGGACTGCTTGTGTAAAAGAACCACTGGGCTATGCAAGGATAAGTGTTGAAGTAAAGGGTGCACTAGAAGAATCTCCAAAGAAGAGATGCAAGACTGCAAAGGATGGTGTCAAGATGGAAAGCAACATGGAAGGAACAACAGATGATGAAAAACAAGGAAGCACATCAAGTAGTGATGATTTCATTATCATCACTTGAAGAACAGAACCAAAGCAGTATGGAAGGTTTAACATTCAAGCATTAGGGAGGAGATGTGACCCATGTAATGTCTGTGAATGTTAAAGAACAATGTAGTTTTATGTTTTAAGTACTTATGGGTCGTATTAGAAAAGGCTACATGTAATGGGTTGGGTCAAAAATACTTAACCCAAACAACCTATTAAGAAAGTTAGTTATTTATTTAATGTAGCAGTTATTTGACAGTTACTCGGTTTTAGTGAAACGACAATGCTTCATGTGGCATCAGTCATGTCGTTTCACAAAGTATAAATAGGTCTAATTCGTGTCAATGTAAACAAGTCCCAAATTCATATCAATATATCAGTGTTTGCATTATTTGTTTCTACAAAATTCAGTTTCACTTAAACACACAAACACATGGTAAATTATAAACATGTTATGAAAGAGAATTGGCTGCAATTCAGACCTGTGAACCATTACCAACAGAGAGTAGAGCAAAGTGAGTATCGGAGTGTGTGTATTTCTCATGTTCATGTGTATGAACATCTCCTTTTATACTACCTACTTAGCTCCACGACACAAGCATTGTCGAAGCTAAGTTGTCTTCTAGAGGTGACGCACAAGTCGCTGATGAGCACCAAGCTTGGTTTTCGGGGTCCAAGTTGTCGCCATGCTCCAGGTTGTGGACCAAGCTTATGTTCCATTCGCACATCATCGTACACTGCATGTCACCTGCCAGTGTACTAGCTCCGATGCAGACACTAATCCATCGCCATTGCCTCCGGCCTGGGGTGACCGACAGACTGTTCCAGCGTGAAGTGGCTTATCTTAGAAATATTAAGGACTAATTGTGATTACATCCTCCGGAGTTTCCGAAGAAGACCATACCTCTTCAATAACTAAAGTAAAGTATCATATCAGTAATAATACAAAGCTTATGACTCTCTAATGACTAAAATGTTATATATCCCATTTGATTAAAATTATCTATACTAGATTATATAGTTACAGCTATTAAACGGAAATGTACCTATTTTATTACCATAATCACTAACCAAACTCTCAAATTTCTTGCATTATAGTAAATTTGGTAATTGGTTATCTATACTACTTAAAACTTATCCCCCTTAATTTAATGTGGTAGAGGATTTGTGCACAAAGGAAAGTACGGTACAACATACTTGAAGCCACATGAAACCTATATCAATTACAAATGAAGTCTCTATTGATTCAATTAAATGCTGTCAATCAATCATGGTGTTGCGGAACACAAAAGGGTTGTACATTTACAACCCCAAAGAATACAAAGCATCCTAGAGTTACAGAACTCATAAATCTGTCTTCTATAAATGAGCCATGAACTCCTTTCCCACCTATCGTGGAGCCCCGATCATTTCATTTATTTGTAGTGGCTTGCAAAATCCTTGGTTTTGCTTCTCAGTAGTGGGTGTTGAATGGGAGACAAAAATGATTGAGCAGGTGTAAGCTCTAATATTACATGTTTTTCGATTTGTTATACACTTATTTTGTCTCTTTTTCTTTGCAGATTTTTACATCCCCATATGGTCATATGTAGATGCTCATTTACATCTAAAAGAAGAGTCATGCTTACCAATATTGCTCCATCTATATCACAGAATAATATCTGGTGTCACATGCCAATTCTTTCTAAGCTTAATAGTGAAAAATCCACATCGAATATGAAGTTAAAAAGTAGTCCTTTGGGCACCTGCAGTCATCATGTACCTCCTCCTTGGATCACAAATTATTTCATCTTTTGGTTGTGTCACTGTGTGCCATGTAGCTTTATCTATTCTGGTAACTGGTATGTAAAAGTACTATAATACACGTGATACACCACTTTAATTGTTAAGCCAAAATAGAGATATTGGTTATCCTTTGGTTTATCAGTTCTTACGTATCATTTTTTAAAATCATGATGATTCCCTTTCATAATGCAGTTCGTATGTGTGCTTCCTCAAGGCAGTTTAGCAGCTCCACTGGTCCAGTGAAGTTTGATTTTACAGACATGACGTAAGAACATCTTATTCATTGTTATTTACTTATATTCCTAAATCTTCTAGACAAAGAATACATGTTTGCGCAAATGAGTGTTTCCTATGTGGTTAAACATAACTTAAACTGATGGCACTTATTGCATCCATTATTCTTTACTTTATCAACATATCATGTTAAAAAGTTTAAAATTTCATAGTTCATTTGTTGGAATTTTAATATCATAACATGTATATATTACACAAGTAAACATCTAAGCATGCAGCGGAAACATAAGGATCAAATACTTGTAAATTAATTAACTGAAACACAAAGAAAGTGCGTACCTTTTAGCAATCCATGCAATTAGGGTTTATAAAAAACCCAAATTAAAGATCAAATCATAAACCCTAATAAATTAGGGTTTATGCAAATCGACCTTATAACAAGTCGAATAGGCAACCACTAAAAATCCAAAGTAGGATTTCTCTACGATCATGTACGCGCGTATTGTTAGCGATTTAATTAGAATGCTAGTTCAAGTCACAAATAAAACATACAACAAACAAGGTTTAGCTTTAATAAACAATCAAACAACAAAACACGATTTTCTTGTTTTGATTGAACCCCATAGGGATTAAACAGTTAGACCGAATGTTAATATAAAATATCTAGCATGCATTTAATAGATTGCATATTTATGAACATCATACATGCATTCATGCATGCATATGGTTTTTAATCTACTGCTTGTCGAATACTATAAGAGAATATATGTATATTCGTTAGTCATGGATGTGACTTTTAGGGATAATTAATGTGTCGAGTGTATTAAGCTAGTCGTACCGAATGAGGCCAAAAGGTGTATTTATATAGCTTTTAATCTTGTCCAACAAGTCATTGCTAGTACCTCCTTAAGTTCCAAAACTCGACACTCAACCCTCTCCTTTTTTCTTGTTCGACCATATAAATATTTTGTGACTTAATATAATTAAATCTCATACGCAACGCGTGCAATCCCATAGGCTCGTGTTCGAATCCAGTCATACATATATTAAATATATCCACAAACTAACAACTCCCACTTGGAGATATCTTAATATAGGTAATGACATTGGTTAGCGTCTAGCAACACGCCAATGCCCCCAGAATGACCCTGAGTGTGGTTTCCCTGGAAAAACCTTTTAATGATTCATCATTATACTTATCCTTTTGTTTCCAATACTACGTTAAATATGGATATGGATCTATGTCATTCCATTATTTAACTATTCTGTTTTTCGTTATATCTAATTGAACAAGATTACCAAATCATCTGAACGTATTCCAGAAAGATCTTGGGTACGGCCGTACAAACATCTTGTCAACCCTACGAGGGGCCCAGTAACAAATTCTTTCTTGACTACAAGCAAAACCCATGAACTTTGCAACACTTCTAAAAACAATCCTTATAACTACCAGTTACAGATAGCGGTAAATTGCTTCACACAAATGCACTACATCCATGACACTTATCTGGTATCTCAAGTCTGAGGATAACTATTTTCATGATTTACTTAATGACAAGATCCATAAAGTAAACTCATGTAGTTGGGATAAGTCCTATATTCAATTCATTGAATATCATGTGAAATTGGTATAACGCATCAATATACTTTCAAGTATATTCTAACCATTACTGAGATTTGTCTTAGTTTAATGATATTCCCATAACATTAATTGACAATGGATAATTTAGAATAACATAACATAAGTTATTCACGGATTTAAACATGCAAATATAGGATACAATCGATTATTAATGAAAATAAATGAGTTTTGTCCATACAATAGCTGTCTACTTTCCCAAATGTACCGATATGATACGTGTACTATTTTTCGTGCCAATATGGTACGTCTACTTTCGGTTTTGTGTTAATATGGCCACTTTTTGACCGGATACCGGATGCACCGGCTAGCAATGTCCCAACTTGTGACCTGGGATTTATTTTGTCCGTACAATAGCTGTCTACTTTCTCAAATGTCCCGATATGGTACGTGTACTATTTTTCGTCCCTTGTGATTTGTTTCTTTTGCAAAATAGGTCCTTTCTGACATTTTTTTTCAAAAATGGTGCCTTGCGATTTGTTTCTTTTGCAAAATAGGACCTTTGCGATTTTTTTCAATCCTTTTCGTCCGTTTTTATACGTTTTCATCCGTTTTTATATTCGTTCGTTTTCATCCGTTTTTATTCGTTTACATCTGTTTTCATTCGTTTTCGCCCGTTTTACACGTTTTCATCTGTTTTCAATCGTTTTCGTCCGTTTTTATCCGTTTTTATTTGTTTTCATCCGTTTTCATTCGTTTTCATCCGTTTTTATCTGTTTTCAATCGTTTTTAACCGTTTTTTACGTTTTCATCCGTTTTTATAGTTTTCGTTCGTTTTGCATCCGTTTTTATTCGTTTTCATCCGTTTTCATTCGTTTTCGTCTGTCTTTATCCGTTTTCAATCGTTTTCGTCCGTTTTTATCTGTTTCTATCCGTCGTTTTCGTTTGTTTTTATCCGCATTTATTCGTTTTCATCCGTTTTCATTCGTTTTCATCTATTTTAATACGTTTTTCATTCATTTTCATCCGTTTTAATACGTTTTTCATTCGTTTTCATCCGTTCATTCATTTTCATCCGTTTTTTTTACGTTTTCAATCGTTTTCTTCCGTTTATAAATGGTTTTGTCCGTTTTATTCGTTTTCATCTGTTTTTATATGTTTTCATCCTTTTTCAACATTTTTACCCATTTTTATTCGTTTTGATATGTTTTTATACGTTTTCATCCGTTTTTATACATTTTATCTATCATTTTATAAGTATAAAAATGGATGAAAACGGACGAAAACGAATAAGAACGGATTAAAAACGTATAAAAACGGATGAAAATGAATGAAAACGTATTAAAACGGATGAAAACGTATTAAAACGGATGAAAACGAACGTAAACGAATAAAACGAATTAAAACGGATGAAAACATACAAAAACGGATGAAAACGGATGAAAAACGAATGAAAACGGACAAAAAAAAGTACACGTACCATATCGGGACATTTGAGAAAGTAGGTGTCTATTGTATGGACAAAACCCACGGTATATATGCTGACTGGGCATGCCACGTCAGACAAAACATTAGTAACAGGTAAAAAATTGGAAAAGTGGCCATATTAACACGAAACTGAAAGTAGACGTACCATATTGGCACGAAAAATAGTACACGTACCATATCGGAACATTTGGGAAAGTAGACAGCTATTGTAGGGACAAAACCCGAAAATAAACGTACAAAGTACTTTGATTCATTATAAATAATAATTGCTTAATATCCCTTATCCAAATACTAAATAGATCAATGCATGATAATTCTAGTTAATGAATTTTGTCTCATGTAATGACTTGTTGACAATTATGCCTCAAGTAATGACAATCATGACAATCATACTTGTTGACAAGGCATTATTTCAACTAACTTTGATCTATCGAAATTTTGAGAATACTTATTTCAAGAATTCAACTAGTGAAATTCTTGTATGTGTGCATTCAAATATTTTGATATTGCCACATAATATTTTATAAAGTGTGTGACATCCTCAACCACCAATTTATGACAATCAAACTTTCAAATATTTTAAAGTTTAAAGTATTCTTATTCTTTAATGTATAATGCAACTATGCTCTTAGTTGAGCACAACTAGTTCACATGGCTATTAACAAGGATAAAATCCTATCATAACTAGTTATTGAGTGTCATCTCAATTATAACCAGCATCATTGTACACAAACCACAATATTCTCTTTAAAATTCCGTAAACTTAATATCCATTGTGTAATGTTTGATGCCTTCCAATCTCTCAAGATTTATTGTCGGCTATAACAATTACGTAATAATTTGCCATATTGTTTATACTTAGAATTTAGGAGCAATTCCAGGCTTAGGATCGTTATTCTAAGTCCAAACATATTCCATTAGAATATTCATTACACAAGTTATTTAATAATTTTTAATTGGATATCAAATATTGTCAAATCATTTAGCATTTAACCATGATACAACAATAATATGATACACATGAGAAATCCTTCAGTTAGACTTAGATTTCATTCATGTTCTATCTTTACAAATATATATAT
>LBNU01000620.1:91315-113259 GCA_014162995.1 Artemisia annua
AAGGTGGGTGGTGGTGATGATGGGGGTGGTGTGTTGCAGCGAGAATCCAGGAGAAAGGGGATAAGGGTGAGGTGATGTGGAAGGGGGGAAAGGGGGTTTGACTTTTGCTTTGACCCTGGGGTAATAATAAACGGGGTAAGGGATTTATTAATAGGGGATTGGGCCTAGAGTGGTATTGGGCCACAGGGTTGAGTTGGGATGGGTTAGATTTGGTGGATTGGATAAACATAGGTCCGTTTGGTTAGTTAAGTTATAACAAGGACCATTTTTGTAATTCTTTCAAACTTGATGGACTGAAATGAACTTTTCCCAAAGACATCACAAGGACCAAAATTGCCAAACTTGATAAACCCAAGGACCATAAATTCCATTTTTCCATTTTTAAACATCCAAGGACCATTTTTGTAATTTTCCAAAAGTTCAGGGACCTTTTCTGCCAATTGCCCAAAAATTCACTCAAGGACCAATTTTGACAATTTGAAACATTTCAGGGACCTTGAATGATAAAACTCCACAATTTTGGATTCCAGGGACTAGTTTTGCCAATTTTTGAAACTTGGGGGACTGAAACTGCCAATTATGCAAACTTTGCTCGTTTTTCATTTATTTTTAAACATTTTGCATTTGAGACACATAAAACACGATCCTTGGATATTTTCTGCATTTTGATGCGTTTTTGCGTGTTTTCAGATGTTTTGCAGTTCAGAATTGACCAAAAACGATGAGTGTTTGAGCACTCATCATATACACTTATGAAACTCGAGCCATAAAGCACACATATTCAGCTTACAAAACTAACCCGATCAAAACTCCGTTTAGGACCATTATATCACATGTTTACTTACACAAACGCACACGAGACTTATATATATCACAAGTCCTATTTTAATTATCATATTAACACACATGTTTCCAGCCTTTAATGATCACACACACACGTTATACGCACAAGCACAATTTAACGAGCACATATCTCACACAAGACAACACAAAACAAGCCCTAATCCCACGTATTAAATAATGTATGCCCCTCATTAATTTACTAAGGGTTATTACCAGATTTTTAGGTCACGTTTTAATGAGCATATTAGGGTTAGATGACCAGGTTTAGAGCTGGTACAACAAACTGATTCGAATATCCACAACAAAAGCATGAGTCGACATTAGGGTGATATATTAGTGAGATATATAGGGTAGGGGGCTAATACCGTAGTGGGTGTATATAGGTATAGGTATATTATATATATATATATATATATATATATATATATATATATATAGTGTAGCGTTCAATGCAGAACCATTTTTTTGTACAGAACCTACAGAACCAGTCTTTTTACTTCTAATAATGCATGATGTACATCATATCAATGCAAGATGGCATTTTTGTAAATATTTACTACTAATTTTTAAAAAGGAAAATAAATCAAAGGGCAAATTAGGTATTTTCATTCCCCATAAAAATAGCATCTCTCCACAAACCGTCCCACTAACTATATGGATCTGGAGTTTTTTATTTGCTACTTATCATTTTCTTCCCCACCCAAACCCTAGGCCACCCACCATCTCACCACCACTATTAACCTGTAGTAAATCTGAGCAACCAACAACGGATCCACTAAAACATAACCACCAGATGATGCAACGAATTGATTTCCACAAACCCACCAGAAAATGTCTCGATTCCACCAAGAAACATCTGATTTCATAATCAAAAATGGAAAATTCGTGGATGCGGCTAATGGAAGAGGACAGCGGCGGCAACGGTTTGAGGAGGAGGACTTCGGCGACTGGAATGGCGGCAACGGTTTGAGGAAGAGGACTACAGCAGCGGCAACGGTTTGAGTTTAATTGTTAACTTTTTGATTCTGATTAATTGGATATTGTTTTATGTAGATCTGTGTAGTTGTAAAGGGATTTGAGTATAACGATTTGTTTAAGTGTTATTGAACAAAAGCCACGTAGGTAACCATCATCACATCAAATTGATATAGCTAGTATGTGTAATTAATAGCCTCCGAATGGAAAGGGGCTGATTTGGATGTGGATATTTAAACTCAAGATGGATAAATAATTTTTTTTAACGAAGATGGATAAATAATTGGAGGTAATATATATGAATCATGACAATCAAGGGCCTTAATATCTTGGAACAGAGAGATTGTAGGAATTTTTAGTTTATTTGTGTTTTGTCTATGCCACGTATAGGCTCTACAGTGGGGACACAAGGAGCAAACATCATGGTTAAACAAGTTTTATTTGATCAACTTGTTTTACAATTAATTTAACATGGCATATTTTGATATAACTTGCTCCATTTTTGATTTTATATATTTGTTTCAGTGGGATGCCTATCATAGAAAAGACAGCGTGTGATGAAGATGATTGACGAATGCATTTGTGTTTTTAGAAGCCGTGCATATATGTTATTGAAAGATGTGCACATATATTTTAATGAATTCGACGAGAAGTCGCAGCGTACACATATGTCCTTGCAAGGGTACACATATGTTCTAATGAATTTGAAGAGAAATTGAAGCGTGCATGTATGTTTTTTGAAAGAGTGCATACATGTTTTTGAATGACATGGACAATTATATGTAACAAGTTACATTTGTATTTGAATTGAATTTCATTATATATACAATTTGTGTATACAATTTATGTTTTTGGTTTGTTTTAAATTTAGAGGTACATATAAATGTTTATGTTTTTTGTTATAAATTCCGTAGATTAAAGAATGTACCACTAGAAACATATGTGCAATTACTTTTAAGCAAAAAATTTACGCAAAAAACATATTAAATTTATAATACTTAAAATAAACACATATGCACTTGGGCCTTTTTTTTTAAACATGTATACTGAAAAAAATTAAAAAATATATATATATATATACATATTTTTTACATCCGAAAATTTAGGGGTTGAAAAAAATGTTTTTTAATTAAGAAAATTCAAAAAAAAATTAAAATGGGTTTTACTATTATACCCTCTTAATTAAAATTAAATTTTTTAATCATACTAAATTCTTATTGGTTAAAAGTGGTTCTGTAAGGTTCTGTACAAAAATATGGTTCTGCATTGAACATGACCCTATATATATATATATATATATATATCTATAGACATCAATTAGGTTGCTCATGCGAGCAATAGGACAAAACATCCTCCCAATTAAGTCTCTGATATGCATGCCTGATAATACTCAATAATCACTACATATAATCATCACATCATAATAATCATCACGTATAGCATACATACGATAACATTATAAGTCCAAGCTTTTAAAAACACATAATCACAATAGCTCAAAATATTTAAGACAAGCATCATTCCCATCCCAAGTTTAAAAACAAAGTAAAAATGGGACTATGAACTCACCTTATCTCTGCAGCTTCCAACAAATCACAATCACAATCTAAACAACACACAAATAAATACACATTACATATGGCCAAGCTAAAAGCTATAACCCATGTAATATTCATATGATGGATGTCTAAGGTTCATATGATCCACCATGGATCTCCTAGACTCCATACTAGACACTAACAATCAATAACACTCACTAAATCCCTTGCACTTATAAACTCAGAAAACGCAGAATTTTAGGGTACATTCACCCACATAAAATAATGACCATACAAGCTTAAAAACTCACACCAAAAATTCCCCATGGTCTCTCATAAGCATACAAGCTAATACCAGAAGCCCATGGTCTAATAACATACACAAGTACCCATAAGAAAATCAAACTTGTTAACTATCCAGATTCGGATCTGAACGCACACCAAAAGTTTTTGATTTTATAAAAATACTTCCACAACTTTTTATCGCGAATCCTTTTCGTGGGAGTCTAACATAACCTAAAACATAACTTTCCTAGAAGGGCTAACCTTAATAACACTTTTTCATCCACTAAACACTATCAAACTTTTACCCAAATCCTGTCCCGGTTTAACAGCTTTGACACCTTATCTCGTAAAAATAAAAAGACTAACTTCCCGACCTCGAAATCAATCGTGGTTGGACTTTTTGAAAATATCTTTCTTTGAACTACAATTTAGAGTTAAGATTCATGATCTAACGCATTACCAACTATTAAATAACTTCGTATCTTTACAGCCCTAACTTTCTGTCCAAACCCTAACTTGCAAACTAACATGTTTTACGCTCTAATCGCTTCACCAAACCTCATACTATTATTAATTAATGATCCTAACATGTTTTATATCATAAAATTACAGAAACGTATAAACCCTAATTCTATCATAATTTATATTACACGAATTATAATAATAAATTATTGATTGAATGAAAACTAGTGTCGAAAATATACATTACGCTTGATTTTTAGCTTCAATAGCAAAACCTTAATTTTTTTCTTTTTCTCCCCTCTTGGAAATCGATCAATATGCAGAAAAATAGACTTGGGAGTCTTAATTTTGTATTTATAATTATTGGTGGATAATTACCTAACTTAGAATTGTAATTGGGCTACAATTGGGTCTCTTCCCTTCTCCCTTTTCCCTTGGCCGGTCGACCCACACACCCCCACACACTCAATTTTTATTTTTTTATCAAATTTATTTATTACACTCAAAACCCCATACTTTTCATATTTTATGTATTCCCGTATCGAAACCTAACGTCCTTCGCGATAAATCTTTAAATTTACGATTAACCGGAAAATAACCATTTTCAAAATAAAGTTTCCAAAAATAGATTTTTACACTCTTTATAAACACCACTCATAAAAATAATCTCCTCGTAACTTACTCACGCTCAAACACTTGAACGAAGCCTCGTTACACAAAACCGCAAAAACATCAAAACTACACAATTCATTTCCACACCACAAAGGTGTTCAAAATGAATTTACCAAACTCACACTAATCAAATCATCTCAATAACCTCACACGCAAAGGGATTTAGTGCCACATTCCTACTAATCATAACTATATCATATATATATCACACATATACCACATAATACACTTAATTCACACCAAACAAAGTTAAATGTCTAGAGACTATTAGTCGAACTAACCTGCAAAAATCACGGTTGTCACACATATTCAGCGAATGTGAAACGTACATACAGCAAAACATAGGTGTACTCTTCCGTAGTAACCCTTGGAATACATACAGACGGAAAACAGATTGGTTGGTAAAATCAAACAGTAGAAAGCTCTACAACAGCTCCTAAGATTCTTATCAGAAGCACAAAGGTCAACAAATGCATGTCGAGTATCCAAACGTATCAAGTCGTATATCGATGAAGGCAGATTAAGTGCATAGGTAGGATGAACCTAAAGTCTCACTATACAAAGATAGTCTCAATCAAGAGCCAAAATTTCTAAGGTTTCTAAGGCACTCCCCGAAATATCTTATGATCACAATGAGGGTACGTCATATGATGTAAGTATTATAACGTTAATAATACTAGCATCATATGAGTATACCTTCATGATGGTTATACTTTATCTCAAGTAGTGAATAAGCATCCTATCCACCACCTAACAGTCCATCCTACAACTTAGGGTTGGCCTGAATCAAAACATCATTACGGATTCGAAATCAGAGAAACAGAACGTATAAATAATGTAATGGGGCCTAATAAGTATCATCAAGTGAAGCACATCATCAAAAGCATCAGGTCTTCCACAATTCGTAAAATTCTCATAAAAAAACCATCATCCAACATACGCAGAATGAACACCGAACGTAATTACTAATAGAGAACATAAATCATTCAAAGGATCTTATCATCAGGTAACGAAAGCTTAAGTGGGTTAAGCAAAAGTGAATTACGTCATCAATAACTTCATTCTTCACAGAATCAACTCATTCGAACATAAATGTTGTTTCAAAATCTGTCCATTCAAATATATGATCTCAATTTCTTCCAAGTCTGAGTAGTCGGTCTCTGTTTGTCCATCAACTTGAGAGTTCATCGATGGTAATGCCAGTCGTGAACATCTTCCACTACTTTTCCGTAAGGTTTCTAACTTCGGTAACTTTCGTCGATCTTGGCTCATTCGGTGGACAACTCAGTCTTTGCGGGATCCATAGTAGTACTATCTGTTGCAGCTTATGAACGCCAATCAAATATACTCTTCCAGAACAAAGGGTCATTTCAACTTAATACGAAAATGATCTCCATGTTCCTCTTTCGTCTCTGAACACAACACAACGTCATACTATGACAATTTGTCCCAATACTCGCGAAAAACATGATTCTATTAGCCAATACAATTGGCATCATTAAAGCTCATAATGATTATGACGAGTACAAAAACAGCTTCAGGAATCATCTTAGGGAAACTTCACACCACTTCACATCACCTACCTCCTCTTCACGAATAAAACTGAAATACTTCACGGAGGATACTCTATGTTAGTTAACCCACTTCTTAGAAGTTCTTGTGGTTGCTTCTTCAGTCCTTCAAATCTAAATGAGGCCATCTGATACGGTGTTTCAAAGGTAGACCAAATCAATCATTGATACGCGGAAATGGATAATGATTACGGATAGTGATACGGTTAAATTCACGATAGTCGACACGCTGCCACATACCTCCCTCTTTCTTCTTCATAAACCAACAGGAGCATCCCAAGAGAAAACACTAGGGTGAACAAACTCATATTCCATCAGCTCCTTCAATCTCTCAACTTCTATGGCACCATGGTTTCATCCCTGAGATCGGTTCAATGTCAACTCTACTTCCCAAGTAGAATGGAATACCAAGAGTTTCATCAGAGAACACCGGAAAATTTTTGTACAACAAAATACTTCCAATGCCAGAGCTTTCCAAGGGTAGATACTGATAGGTGTCAGGAGAAACTTGACAATCAAAAGAGATCGGAGTCTGTACTTCCATAGCAGCATTAATCTTAACAGATTTAAGTGGTTGAGAGCCCTCGTAACAAAAGTAGGATGAAGTAGATTGCTAAAGGTCACGTATCGGATACGGTAGTCTATGTTAGCTTTATGAGGAGCCAGCCAATTCTTAACCAAAAGACCTCAAATCAATTATATCAAATGTAAACGGATTCATAGAACAAATACGGTCGTCAAACTAGACGGATAGTTCTTATATTAGGGTCAAGTACACGTTTCATCAAAAGTGTTGAGATAGATAAGCGAACAGTTCAAGGTGTTTGAATCTTGTTTAGCTCCTTAGCAACAAGTGGTAGGTAGAGTGTATCATTGGTAATACGAACATCGTAAGGTTGTCAAAAGTGGGACGTATGGAATATTAGTTGTCAGCATCATCATGCTCCGTTAACAAATCCATATTGAGATAATATTTGCATCATACCTTCCAAAGGAACTGTTTGGCAAACGAAGTTCATCGTTCAAAGGGAGGGAACAAATCTTCCTATATCCGTGGTTAATAATTACCAGAGTTCTCATAGGAGTAGTAATGGATTATGCAGATTCAAGTAGTATCAGATGATACATCTTATATCCAACATAAGTAATGAATTCACAGAATGTGTCAAACACATTATGGTTGAGTGACCTTCGGGATGGTCGGAAAAGTGTCAAACTGTTTATCAAACAAAACTGAATCGGAGATCAAAATCAGAAAGTGAAACTTAAATGGTGCGAGGTATCCATGTAATTTCCCGAGGTATTCCAACTTAATTGGTTACTAAGCTTAGGTTGCAAAACTTTATGACCTCTGAAACAAAAGTTCTTATAAGGCTTAACTAAGGGCAGAGGCACGAATCAGAGTAATCCGGAAGTAATTCTACTTACATAGATGTCCTAGTCTACCCATTCCTCACCGGTAACAATGGGGAAATCATAAAGCAATTTCTCAAAGGTTGTCTTATGAGCGCCTACAGTAAAAACTTAAGGGTCCAAACTTCACACGTCAAGGTTTAATGTACTACAAGTCGCAGCCTGGTCTCTGATACCAATATTGAGATAATATTTGCATCATACCTTCCAAAGGAACTGTTTGGCAAACGAAGTTCATCGTTCAAAGGGAGGGAACAAATCTTCCTATATCCGTGGTTAATAATTACCAGAGTTCTCATAGGAGTAGTAATGGATTATGCAGATTCAAGTAGTATCAGATGATACATCTTATATCCAGCATAAGTAATGAATTCACAGAATGTGTCAAACACATTATGGTTGAGTGACCTTCGGGATGGTCGGAAAAGTGTCAAACTGTTTATCAAACAAAACTGAATCGGAGATCAAAATCAGAAAGTGAAACTTAAATGGTGCGAGGTATCCATGTAATTTCCCGAGGTATTCCAACTTAATTGGTTACTAAGCTTAGGTTGCAAAACTTTATGACCTCTGAAACAAAAGTTCTTATAAGGCTTAACTAAGGGCAGAGGCACGAATCAGAGTAATCCGGAAGTAATTCTACTTACATAGATGTCCTAGTCTACCCATTCCTCACCGGTAACAATGGGGAAATCATAAAGCAATTTCTCAAAGGTTGTCTTATGAGCGCCTACAGTAAAAACTTAAGGGTCCAAACTTCACACGTCAAGGTTTAATGTACTACAAGTCGCAGCCTGGTCTCTGATACCATAATTGTAACACCCCAAACTTAGATCGACCAAAAAAATCCATATTCCATCCATTAGACCGCTCGACTGATATTTTCAGTTACAAACTTTTAAACTTAAAAAACTAATTTAACCTTCACTTTACCCATAAAAATGATCTCTATAATGCTAAAGATTGCCGCCATTCCAGAAAATTGAGCCCCTTCCAGCCTGTGACCATCCAAAAGACTCTTTAACGATTGAAGATGAAGACCGATTAAGGTAAAGTATTCATGTGTTTTATTATTCCACAATTGATTATTGGTTTAGTTGATTTATTAGGGTTCTCTCACATTTTTTATTATTTTTTTTATTTATTTATTATTTTTTTTTTTACAATTTGTTAGTTATGATGTTGATGTTAATGTAATGACCGAATTTATGACTGGTTTGCACTGTGAAGAAATTGGTTAAGTTAAAAGCCCTATTTGTTTGCATAGTACTAGATTATGGGGGTGTTTGAATTAGCTTATTTGGATGAGCTTAAACTGTTTTTAAGCAACAGGCAAGTGCTTCTCTTTCCTCTTTTCATATCTATGCAGAATGATGTATTTTGTATGGTTTTTCCTCTTGATAAATCATTTTTTCGCTAATACATCATGATAAGTAACTGGTCATGTATCGTTTGCTTTCAAGGTTTTAATTTGTTGTTGAGGTTCTTGTGCGTAATCTTTGATATTTATTCGGCATATTCTGGTCCCCAGAAAAGAATAATTTTTATGCTTGTAACATAGATTAAGGGATTATCACTTTTTTTTTTAGAAGGTAATACTGAAAATGATATCATTATAAGTTTTTCGGTTACAACATTTAGACCCGTACAAGAAGTTCAGGGATACTTGAGATCAGAAGATGCTGATCCATCTTTGTACTTATGGGACGAAGCAATAGTCATTGCTCATCCCAATCTCTCCTACAAATATTCGGCTAGACTGCTAGAGGACCAAAGCACTTTAAACTCAATATCATCAGTAATGATGAGACTCAAAGTTACTATATGAAAAAAGTAAAACAGACAACAGCTAAATGCACGACTTCAGCAAGATGCTAGTAGGCTCTTAGTTCTTTGTTTCACCACCCACCATTTGGTTCTCACAAATGATTTGCAACGCTGGTCTTGTTGTAGCAACAGCCTCCTTACTAGCATCTTCATTGCCACTGGATTTAAGTGTCAATGCTTTGATCTGCTTTCTTAGCTGCCTTATACTATATGCAGTCGCATCTATCTCTTTCTTGCTCTTCTTTCCTTCAACCACAATGTTCTCTTTATCATCTGTGACAATACTCGTGTTCTTGAATGGAGTAGCATTCTTGATTGGTGTTGCACGAGTTGGAAAACAAGGGGCAGAAACAAAGAATTGGCTTTTTTCTTCATTTAAAGGAACGCCAGAATCTGCCTTTTCATTAGCGTTTGTTTCAGTAAAGAGCTCTGGCTTGAGATCTTCAAATTTGATGGTGGAGGATACATCAAATGATTCATTATCTGTGTTTTTAGACACTTGTTCCATATCCTCTGAGGTTATTTCATCAGCAGGGCTCAAGCTTTTCTCATTGTCATTCTCGGTTTCATTATCACTCTCAGCTTCACTGTCACTCTCGCTGTTATCAAGCATCATCGCAATCAATGAAGAACCATCAATCTCTTGAACTTCATTGTTCATCTCTGTGGTTATTTCATCAGCAGGGCTTAAGCTTTTCTCATTCTCACTCTCAGTTTGATTATCACTCTCAGCTTCACTGTCACTCTCGCTGTTATCAAAAATCATATCCTTTGCCATCATTGAAGAACCTGATTCAAGGCTGGCATTATCATCAAACAAGCTATCAGCGTCTTCTTCAGGAGCGACAAGAGTTTCGTCCTTAGCTTCACTAGCATCCGATTTCTCAGCTCCTAAATCGAGATTCTGTTCTGAACTCTCATCTTCACATGGGCTCGAGATGACATTTGATTCTGGTTTTGGTTCATCTTTCGCCTCAGAGCTGTCCTTTTCTCCCAGATCCAACTTCTCTTCAACCTTCAAATCCTCACACGGATTAGAGGTTTCATTTTTAGCTTCAAAGTCCACAGCTTCCTCGAGCACCGGACTGCACTCGATCACTGGGCTGCAGTCACTTTTCTCCACAACCAACACATTAAGCTTCTCAAATGCAGCACAAATGTCTTCCACTGCTGCATTTGTGTTTTCTGATTCCACATTGGTCTCTTCTGATTCAACATCAACTTCATCATCCATAAATGAATCAATCTTAACAGCTTTTCCACTATCCTTCTTCACCCTCGTCTCTGCGGTTTTCTTTTCAGTCACCCTAGTTGAGCGTCTCATGTTATATGCTTTCTACACAGTGCTCTCGATTTTCTGCACAACACTCCCCTTTTTCACAGCATCCACCTTCCTCCTGGTGTACATCAGTCCAGGCTCCACTTTCTGATCCACCACACCCTCTTCATCCGCCTCCTCTTCGCACTCATTCAGTTGGCTGCTGACATTCCGACAAGAGGAAGTTTCAACAGCCTTCTTCCTGGAGCTTGAGATAGCGGGTGTTTTGAGTATCTCGTTCCTTGATTCCTCAACCCCACCAGCAACTTTCTTGGTTCCTCTGCGAATAGTAGTTCTAGTACTGGCAACTTTCTCAGTTTCAGTTGTTTTCCTCTGTCGAGTAGATGTTCTGCATCGGGTTTGAGGAACCTTAGGCGAAAGAACCTCAACCTTTTTTGCTTGTTCAACCACATCAAATAAGCTAAGACAAACATCCCCTAAGCTTATTCAATAATAAGTCTTTAAATGCTAATTGAAAAACAAAAAGAAAAGGATCATGATAAAGCTCTTTTGAAATGGCTTTATGTTAGAGAGCTATAGGCTTTTTTGAGAAACTTAGCCAAGCACCCATTAAGTTTTTATTGAATCTGAAGTTTATATGAAATTTGGAATTGGATGAAACGTGGGTTGAAATGTGGGCTCTTTTGTTGGTGTTGTTTACAGGTGGTATCAGGTAAAGATTACTATGAGATGGGAAGATAGTGAGTATGCATCTGCAGTGGGAACGCCATCACGAGTGGTTCAGTATGATGGTAAGTCCTTTTTAGTCAATTGTTTACATGTGGAACTCTTGCAGGATCCACTTGAACCAATATTACTGAACACAAAGCCTCTGGTGCCAGAAAAGTTGGCGGCTGCAGGGATAGTACCTCCAGTTGATTCTCCGATACAGTCAGCACATGGTCATAATTTCCGTGGGAGAATTGGCAGAGGTGGAAGAATAGTATTCGATAGGTGGAACCCTCTTATGCATACTCCAATCGACTGTGGTGATCAACTCTCTTAGATGCCATCAAGGTAAGACAATTTTGATAATGTTCATTTATTTTTACCTATTCATGATAAACTTTTGACCACTGCTGCTAAACACTACATTTCATTTACCAATAATCATCAGGCCATCAAACCAACTGTATTGATTGGAACATCTGGGGTAGAAACAGACGTTTACACTGTGGTTGAGACCATGGCAGCCTTCGATGAGGTTCTCTCTCTTTTTCTTTTTNTTTTTTTTTTTTTTTTTTAATATAAGGGGCTAAATGGGTGGGTCAGACCGGTTGGGTATTTGTAGTATGTTGGTGAGGGAGCTCGTATGGTTCGTGAACTTTTTCAGTTTAGATGCAAATTCCAAGTCATATATTATCATAAGGCATTTTTTTATGTAATATACTGCATTTGTCCGGTTTTGGTCGTTGTACTATATTTTGTATATCTGAGTTGTAAAAATGTGTCATGTTTGTCATTTGTAGGAAAAAAACTTGTAAATTTGGCTTATAAAAATGATGTCGCTTATATCAATATGTTGAATTTATGTATAAAATTTAAGATTTAGGCATAGCAAGTTTATATAGAATTATTAGAAGTACGAGTTACAAAATGATTCGAACATGACTAAGTTAATTCCTACAGCGATAATTTTGATTATTTCTACTGTTATCATTGAAAGAGTGTCCAAGTGACAATAAAAAACTAACACTTGACTTCACTTCACAGATGGCACGGTCAAAGAAGGCTTGTATTGTTTTCTTTGATGAAGTTGATGCAGTTGGTGGTGCACGTTTCGATGACGGTGCTGGTGGAGATAATGAGGTTCAAAGAACCATGCTTGAAATTGTGAATCAACTTGATGGTTTTGATGCTCGTGGTAATATCAAAGTTCTTATGGCCACAAATAGGTATATGTTTGCTTGTAATTACCTCTTCTGATTGACACTATTCTTAGAATTTTGCGTATGCTAATTTGGGTATTTGCAGGCCCAATACACTCAACCCAGCACTGTTACGTCATTGTTAAATGTAGGGCTCGCCTTTGCCCTAATTCTACCGGTACAATACTTATTCCTTACATCATTGTTAAATGTAGGGCTGATATTACTCTAACCCTTAAATTTTGGCAGTTTAACCCGCAAACCTCTTTTCATAGTAGTCGTCACGTAACTCTTTTTTTTTTTTTTAATAAATATACTTATTTTTCTCTGCTCTCAGACAAATTGCAAAAAAAGATGACCCAAATATAAATTGGGGGACGGTTATCCACCCTTTAATATAAATCAACTAATTTTAAAGCTTAACAATGACATGAATCTGAACTTAAATGTGTAGGTGCCGACTCATGAGTGTGTGTACAGAAGCGGGAATGTATGCAATCAGAGCACCAAGGAAGACAGTGACAGAAAAAGATTTCCTTGATGCAGTGAACAAGGTTATCAAGGGGTACCAGAAGTTCAGTGCTACTCCTAAATACATGGTTTACAATTGATCTTGGCCGTGATGTTTGATCTGTTTGGAACCTCCGTCAGTGTTCTTTTGTCCAAGGTCGAGATCACAGAGGTACCCATTGTGATTTGGAGTTGTTGGAATCTATCTTGGGGTTCTTAAAGTTACGTCAAGTTTATTTCAAAGTTATCGTTTTAGAGCCTGAACCTTTGATACCTGTGTTGCAACGATTGAACCTTGTATCAGTAGCTTATATTCCGCTTCAACCGAGAACATTTATTTAATGGGTTTGGTCATAAAATAACAGTGTACTCTTCTAGTGTTTCATTTAAGCTTTTGTATGATTTTTCTTATTCAATTTGGTCATTTATGAAGTCATGCTAGTCACATGGTCATCCCTAATAACCTCTTGAACAAGAAAACACGCTAACATGAGACATCTACATGGCATTTATTTTGAATTATTCTGTAGGTCAATGTCATAAAATAGCTGAATGTATTTTGACAAATGATATACTTCGTTCATATCATGCTCAAACTGTAAAAGGTTAAAAAGTTGAATTTTTTGAAGCTTGCTTGTACGTAAGTCCTTCGTTTGATAACTGGGCGGCAAAGTTTTTGTATGGCAAAACTACGCGATAGTACCATCATTTGCTTCATACGGACCCATATTGAAACTAGCATTTGCTGCTGCAGAATAGATTTACTTGAAAAATATGATCGTATAGCACTAATAAATGTATAAATTGCGTAACATGTGAGGGTGTCTCCTACTATTCCACATGTAGATGAGAAGTAGTTGTTTGGTACCATTTTGTTTTTCGATTCTTTGAATTCTGAGTGCTTTCCATGATGTGATTTGCTTGGGGTCCTCTACTATCTAGGGTGTACATATATAAACCTACCAGGGGTATGTTATGAAGCCATGACATATCTTGGGATTGTTGGGTGATGTATTTCTCCTAGGGGCGAAAGATAGGATATGAAATAATTCCATGATTATGATGTTCTTGTTAGGTCGGTCCGAGTTGATGAATAACTAAGCAATGATGCTAATGATCAAAGACACTTAGGGAATGACAAGCTAGTCTATAAGTGCAAAAATTTGGTTAAGAGCATAATTAGAGGTGTCTATGTGCTAGGATTAAGAGAAGATATAGACCTTGACCTAGAAGCTAGATTTATGGGAGAAATCTTAGTGCAAAATAAATCAATTGAATGCTATCATGGAGATTATATTGAATTAAATGACCTTAAAACGCCATTAGGATTCAATGATATGTTTGTAAAAGATGATGAACCCAATAAAACTGAAATTATGGATAACCCTAGTATTAATGTTATAAACACTAGAAATTACGATGAATTTGAGGGGTATCCTAGTTTTTGTGATTATGGTAGAAGGATCCATGTGGATAGCGCTTACAACTGTTGAAACTTAGACCTTGATAGATCTTTGAGCCTTTGGATCGTTGACAATGTCTGTGTAATCACAAACACTCTAAAAGAGAATCTCTACTACTTGTACTGTTTAGCGGAATTATAAGTACAAGCACAACACAAATACTAACAATGCTTTGATCCTCTATGGATCGTTTATTATCAACTAATAATGTTCTTCTCAAAAAGGTACATAATGCATTAGCAAGGATTCCTTTTATACTACAAGAAACCCTAACCCTTCTTACAAGAATCAAATAACAGTAAAACAATAAAAGATATTCTACATATCTTGTCCTAGAATAAACTAAGTCTACATTCTACGGATTAACTATATCCGCAGAATCTTCTCATCCGCAGGAACACTTGTCAGCGGAAACCAGCAAAGCTATCCGCAGGATCCTTTCAGCAGCATTCCTCAGCAGTAGTTTCTAGAATTCCCAACAATCCTCCCCTAATCTTGAATTTGACCTGGTTAAGTTCAAGATTCTTGATAGATCTTAACACTTCAGAATAAGAGGATTGAATTCGAACACCAGCAGCAAAGAATCAAAACATCCACATCTCTATGAGTGACCAAACTTTAAACTCCAGATCTTTGCAGCAACAAATGACAGAATGTACATCAAAACATATTAGTTTCATACTATTCTTATCACATCCAGGTGTGTTAACTCCTGTGAGAGGTGAATCATTGAAAATAATGGATTTGATGTCTCTTTACCAATAGCCATCACTACTGGAGTAGCCAAATGTTTAAGTTCGAAAACTATGGTACACTGATAACCATATGATTTTTAGTAAATCATCAACTATAAACGGATTTGATTTGTCTTTACCTATAGCCGTTTGCTCAGGACTAGTCAATTATTTGGTTGATGTAATCACCTTGGTTAACTGAATACCAAATATGGTTTTCCACAGCCTTTACCACAAGCCATATCCTTATGTGCTAGTCAATTATTTGGATTTTCAAAGAATAAGATCCATGGTGAATTGATGACCATTCAACTCTCAGCAATTAAGCATGGGTGAGTTGAGTACCATATGGTTTTAAGCAAACCATTACAGCTATCAACAGATTTGATGTGTCTTTACCAAAGCTGTACCCTTTGGACTAGCCAACTCTTTGATGGAACAATCAACATCATGGTGAGTTGATAACCATAGAACATATGTACCTGTATACAACAAAGAGTGGCAAATAATACAAGAAAGTTAATTTTTCTTTTTTTATTTATTTATTTTTTTATTTTATTTATTTATTTTTTTTTTTATACTAACAAAATGAAAAAGAAATAAGAATACAACAATCATCCCAAAGAAGTGTCAATCTGCACACCATGGTTGACTTTCATTTCATTCTTGAAAAGAAGACTCTGCCTCATATCTTTGACTAACTGCTCAGCATAAGTCATGTCATTCCCAACCACATCTGTAAGAACAAGCAGCTTCATCCCCAACATCTGTCTTAAAATTCTAAGAGAGATGGGATAAGTAATATCAGCACACATGTAAAGAATCTTGCCAGCAGCAGTTGATAGCACATGTACATTAGGGAGAGGATAAAATTTCCAGTTAGCAAGCTCCCATTTTGATTGACCCATCAAAACCTTGAATCCTTTACTAACAGTGAGGTTGGAATCAAATAATGTAGTCAAGTCCCCATGTAAATATAAGCCACATCCTGTAGGCTCCTTGTTTTTGTGGTAGGAGGTAACCCAACTATAAAGATTCACCAGATCCTGTCTATCCACAAAAGTTAAAATTTCACTAAGAAAAGTAAAATGTTTAACTGACCCATCTGCTCTATGAACAGCGTTGATATCTTGATCTTTCAGTTGAAGAGGTGTAATTTCCCACTCAACCAAAGGAACATGGGCCACAGGATCTTTACCATCATCTTCCTCAATCTCAATATACTCAGAATCTGCTAAGGGTGTAACCAAGCCTCTAGAAACCCTCTTTCTTGCCAAAGTCTTCTTTCTTTTGCTAGGAGAAGGTGAAGGTGTGTCATTAGAAGCATCAGCAGTGGAAAATTGGTCAGCAGGAACAGGTATAGGAACAGGAGTGTCAGCAGGATCATCTGTAAATGCATCAGCAGGAACATCATGAGATGTATCAGCAGGAACAAATTGTTCAGTAGCAACATATGTAGGAGCCTCAGCATAAACAGAATGTGAAGCATCAGCAGTTTGTGGAGCAACATGACTAACTCTTGTTTCATTAGCCCTGGCAAGCTCAGCTGCATCATCAGCAAGCATCCTTTGAACAGCTTCTTCACTTAACCTATCTTCCTCAAGCTGCCTCTTTGTGTTTCTGTCTTTTAACAGGTCCTTCAGTAACCATAGGAGCCTTCCCCTTATCTGTTAACTTGGAAGACTCAGCAGGAAGAGGTAGATCAGCAGGAACAGGTGGATCAGCAAAAGTGGTCACAGATGGTACACTAAAAGAATCAATAATTTGCACATAAGAGGTACCATGACCAGACTTGAACCTCTTAGAAGGTGGTTCCTCTAGTGTTGGTTTGGATGTGCTCTTCTGACCCTGAGACATAATGTAGTTATATGTTCTCACCAACTTGTCATGAGGCATATTCCAAACCTTCTCTTTAGTCCACCCTGAATTAAACACAGCTGAGCTCATATTCTTAACAACCATCCTCATTTGATTGGTCATTTGTGCCTGTGTTGGAGGCTTATCCCTCTTTGCTTTTGCTTTCTTCTCATCCTCCTCCTTTTTCTTCCTTCTCAACAGAGCAATAATGCCATCAGAAGAAACATTATCTCCAAGTAGATCTTTGGCAAGTGAGGTATTGGAAGTAATCTGAGCCCCAATATGCATCCAATCAGCCTCATTAAAGTCTGAAACTTGAGCATCTAATTCTCTCCTTCTTTCAGGTGGCAAAGTAGAAACATATGTAGCCTTTGCCCTGGCAATCTCTGCATCAAACTGTTCTTGTTGTTGCTGAGCCAAAGCTTCACTCTTCATGAGATCTTCATGTTCTTTGAAGAGTCTTTCTTGAGCAAGTATTTCCTCTTCAGTTATCTTATCTAAACCAAGATCTTGATCAACCATATCAACATGCTCTTCTTCAGCAGAAACAAATGTATCAGCATAAGAAGATGCAGCAGACTGATGTGCAGGAGAAGACAGCTTTGAAGGGTCAGTAGTAACTCCAGAAACACTCACACCTTGAAGATCAGTGGTAGGAGCTTCATCAGAAACCTCAAATGTTCTTCCATAAATAAAGATAGGAGGATCCTCTCCTGAAAGAGCAGCAATAGATGGCTCTGGAACTGTAGAAGTAGGACCATGGTCAGAAGCAACACCATCAGTAGGATCAACATCCATGGATTGCCCAACATCAGCAGCAGATGGTGTATCAGCAGAATCAACAATTGGTGTAGAAGTTTCACCCCCACTCTTACTAAAGAACTGCTCACTCTGAACCTTGATGGAACTCTTGTTCTTTTGAATGTCAGCAGCTGTAAGTGGTGGAGAGGGAGTGAGGTTAACTTCAGTAGCTGCAGCCAACATATGAAGAGAATCAAGAGACACAGATTCCTTTGCTGGATTGTCTGCAGGAACCTCCAGTTCATCCTCTGATTCAACCACAAACTTCCTCTTCTTATTGGTCTCAAGCTGATCTTCCAAAGTCTGAACTCTGTGTGTTAAGATACTGATTTGACCCCCAAGATCTGCTTTGGTCTGAGTGAGTTCCCTTTCCAAATCACCAACTTGTGTGACATACCTTTTAAGCAACTCATAGACTTTGGTTAGTGATATAAGGTCCTCAGCTGTACCAACAGGTATACCAGTGGTTTTGGGAGCTTCATTGGACCTGGTAGGAGACACATGAAAAGCATCACCAGTAGTGGTGGTATCAACAAAGGACTCTCTAGTTGGACTAGAGGGATGTTGTCCTGTGAATATAGGTGTCTCATTATTGGGCTCAGCAACAAAGGGTCCTATGAACTCATCACTATGGTCAAGTTGGTCAGTGAAGGGTGTCTCATCCTCATTCCTATGGTCAACTGAATCCTCATCAGCAGGATTGACTGGTTGCAGAGGAACAGCAGGTTGCTCATGAGGAGTATCCACAGGATGATCATCCGCAGCTGCTGATGCAGATGCTTCAGCAGCTTCAGATGAACCAGCAACCCCAGCTGCTGATGCACTGGCATTAGCAGTTTCAGGAATGGGTGGAACACTATCCTCAGCAGCATGAGGGCTGGGTGGATTACCACCTTCAGCAGCACCAGCATTGACACCAGGCAACATAGCTGGTGTTAAAGGCCAATGGGCACCAGTGTATTGACTAACCATGCTTGAAAAGACTTTAGAGGTCAACTCTAGAATAGGTCTATGTGTTCTATCACGTGTTTCAATACCTATTATGATTTGAAGGAACCTAGGGTACATATAAAACTTGTTCTTATCAGCATTAATATTACTAATCATGCCCTGAAAGATAAATCTAGAAAAGTTAAAATTTGTACCCTGTGATATACAAGCAATATCACATGCCAGATATGTAGAGAATTGATCCAATCCTCCAGTCTTATTACTTACACACTTCAACAAGGTATGCACCAGAAACTTCCATTTAGGACAAAGAAGTTTCTTATACCATGCTTTCTTTCCATCACCCTGATAGCCAATAGCCTGTAATGCAGGAAGTATCAGTGCCTTATCTTCATGATACTCACCATCTGCATCTTTCAGTTGAAGTTTAGTGCGGATCAAAGACTCAGTAACTTCATACTCTTTCCTATCAATGGTGGCGAGAATCGTTGTGTCCTCATCTCCTACTGTGGCAGTATCCCAAAATTGCGTAACCAATGATTCACACACAAGTGTGGGACAGTGTGTGAGAGCAAAATTAAGATTAGACCGCTTCAAGAACTCTACAATTGGATCAAATAATTCTTTCCCCTTTGCTTTGCCCAGAAATGCGATTTGATTGTGGTCACTTTTGAAGACTAGTTCGGCCATGAGTGGTTTTGAGAATAGAATGAATTTGAGAAGTTGAGAAATGGGTTTGAAGTAATAACGAGTGGGAAGGAGTTATTTTGAGTGTAGGATTCACACGATTGGTTATCTAAGGAAGTTACCAAATCGTGGGAGGTAATTGACAACGAATCTTGGAAAGAATCGTTTGACCAATTTTGACTTAATAACTTACCCAAAATAAAACCCAAAAGTGTACTCGTCAGTAGAATGGAAAAGTCAATCCGTAGAATCGTATGGTCAATCCGTAGAATTAAACCATCAGCAGAATTGAAAAGTCAATCCGTAGAATCTTATGGTCAATCCGCAGAATCAAACCATCAGCAGAATATATACAGACTGTCATCCATAAATACCCATTGAACCGACTCCTCATTAAATGCCTTAATTACTTAATCAGGTCCATNGGTTTACACTTCTTAATAAAGGGCTAGGCATATTAGCTTTCATGCCTTTACAAGTTTAGCCCTTGTAGTTCTAACATTCTAATAAACATGAACAAACAACTTTGAAATACTTTCTTACGCAACCTATTACACGATTCAAAGATATAATGACCGACACTTCATAATATAAAAATACGATGCTAACAAGAACCAAGGAGGAAGCACGCAAAAGAAGACATGATGTACCAGCTCCTCCTTCTCCACCACCACCACCATCACCATCACTTCCTTCTTCATCCTCTGACTCAGATACCCCTGATAAGACATGGCATATGGAGTTGTTGTTTCTTGAGGATTTGGATGAAGGGCCTTCTGAGCCACCACCTCTTTCAAAGCTTCTGACAAAGGAGATGGAGCGAGTTGTGGCTGGGATGAGCCAGATACCAGTTCCTCAATCTGCCAAGAAGTTGCCAAAACCACCTCCACAGGTAATGGGGCTTGTGTGCAAGAAGCTATGGACTTCTGAGACAAGGCCCAAAGATGTTGAGAAGGTGCTGAGGAACAAGGGGGCTGGTGAAGGCACATCTGATCCCAAGGGCAAAGGGAAGAGAAAACAGGATTAGAATATGTATCTAGAAAAAGTTCAAGGAAGGATGAGGGGTCTTCCAAAGTCAACTCAATACAACTTCATCTCTTCCTTACTCATGTGTATTAGAAGACTAATCATCCGTGAACGCGTAGAAGATCTACAGTTAGGTGTTGAAAGTTACCAGGACGTACTCAATTTGACCAAACCACAGCTTATGGTCGAAGAACTGCATGAAGCATCCCAACTAATGGTTCTCCTCAAACCAAAGTTCGGGGTCACTTACCTGAACTCAAAGCATCAACTACGGTTTATGCGGTTCGACGAGATTCACAAGTTCTTTGATGTTACACTACAACGGGTTCGTGATGGTCTAGTTGAAAGATTGGTGGATGATCTGCTTAAGATTAAGGAAGGAAAGAATACTCGGTGGAATTCTAGCACAAGAAGGATGGTAAAGAACTTCATACATGCCATGGAAGAAAGGCTTAACCGGAGGGAGCAGATCAGGAGATTGGAAAGCTACATCGGAGTTCGTCCATCATTTCCGATCCTGACATCCAAAGGCCCAATGCAAAGTTCACCGACTTCAATGCCTTGGCTCCATCTCAGACATAGCTTTTGGTATAAACTTTCATTATTTCCAATTCATTCTTGATAGTGGCAAAGTTGTATCTCACTCGAGCTCGAATCAGAATTGACTCAAGAATTGACGAAACAAAAACCGTTAGTATTCGAAAGGATTTATCCGAGTAGATTGTACCGTTTCGAGAAACTCTTTCTAGACGTTACTTTGACGGGTCTAACTTCCTTTATGGAATGTTTACAACTTCAAGGTAGTTATTAGGGCTAGTTGTCACCTAAAAACTGACAATGCATCCCTTTAACTAAGCAACGTAACCGTGTCCCTCGGGTACATGTCTATTAAGAGCGGATCAATTCTAAAGTGCAAACTTCTCTCGCATGAGTTATTTTTCCGCAAAATATTCATAAGCACATGTGAAGGGGGAGTATTTCATAAGAAAATAAAACCCTCAAAGTGTTATAAAATGTCTTTTATTCACAAACACTTTGAGAGATTTTCAATTGAATGGTTTCGAAAGGCATCACTAGGATAGTCATGGTGTTATAAGGTGACTAAGGTTAGGAATAACCGTCCTATGATCCGCCTAAGCCGGA
>LBNU01000621.1:0-11518 GCA_014162995.1 Artemisia annua
TACACGTTTTTAGTTGTAACGATACGTTTTATTTACGTTTATTAATACGTGTTTACGTTTCTAATTTACGTTTGCCTTTATTTGATAACTTAGATTGCATTTAGAATCCCTTTTATTAGTTTAATTCTCATCTTATCATTTTATCCCATTCACTACACGTTTTTCGTCTCGGAAATCGAATTTCCATTCACACCTTCACACGAAACGACCCGGGTAATACGTATTTTCACGTATTTCTTGGAAACTATATTAAACGTTGGTTTCTCGCGAACCAATTTTTGGCGCCGCTGCCGGGGAGGCTTGAAGTGAATTTCGGTTTTTGTTTTTCGAATTGTGTTTTGAAAACCTTCCTTGTATATATTTTCTTATATAAAAAGTAAAAAAAAATCAAAAATATTAAACACTTTTCCTAAAGTGTTTACAAAATACCAAAAATAAAATAAACATCCTCGGTCTTCCGTTGAAGGAGGGCGGTTGTAAACCAAATAAGCTTGAACGCAAAAAGAGATCGTGAAATTATTCGGTTTCGGATTACTGTAATTCTACAACCGACAATTTTGTTGCACGTAGGTTTGAAGGAAACGATTTCGGGTGACGAATCGATCATAAAAATATTGTGATATATAAACAAAAGAAAAAAAAAATATATAATATTGTGTTTTTAAAATGAGGTAGCCTACCAAATACCATATAAGATAGAGCAATTCCGGCTTTTATCAAACCTTGAGAAAGAGCATAAGCAAGCGGTCTACTATAGGAATGATGAGGATAGACGTAGAGGAGTAGACTATGTTATGGGTAGAATATTTGGTTTCTACAAAGAATGCTCGCAACTAGGTCCAGAATATAAGACTAAGCCAGAGGATGACCTAGAAACCGTGACCAACGATGGAGTCACGTAATTAGGGTGACTTTGAGTCTAGCTACAAGACTCGTTAATAAAGAAAAGCGCTTCTTGGGAGGTAACCCAAGCTTTATTTGTTTTGTTTTGTTTGTTTGTTTGATTTTATTTGTTTCCGTATGTATGTTTTATTTTTATTGCTAACAATTCATGTTTCAAATTACATTGTGAAAATGCTTTATTTTGTTTTTAACTTCGTCTTAACTACATATAAAGGTATTTTGCAAAAAGATAAGTGTAAGGGAAATCTAAATTTGTTTATAAGAACGAATTGGACATGAATTGTAGCAATATAAAATGAACATACATATTAGTATTTGTTTGAGTCAAATGCTTGTATCGAGTCATAATAAAATTTTGCAGGATTCCAAGAATTAAGGTATTTCCAGAAATTTTCCGGAAACTAAACATAAGAATTCTGTCAGATCAATTCTGACGGCGTCAGGCTTTAAAACCTGACGGCGTCAGGTACTGATTCCCGAAAAAGGTTTTTAAAAATTTAGTTTTTCTGCCGGATTATGAAAATTACTGCATCTTTAACTCCAGGAATCTGCAAAACTTTCATTCCACAAGCATTATATCCCTATATAGATTTTGCCGCCAATTTTACGCAAGGTTTGCCTAGATTTTTTTCTCAGGTTTAACAGGTTACATTGGAAAAGAAGATGAACATGGAATCAAGTTCATGACATCAAGTTTTTGGCGTTGCTTTGATCTTGAAGCTTTTACATCATCTTGGAAGAAGATCTAACCATGTTACCACACGATCCACATAAAACGAATCAGGGGAGTATTTGTTTCATTCTTTCATTTTCTTTACTTTTTCATCTTTTATGTGAAGATTGGGGACAATGTTCGGTTTAAGTGTAAGGAGGGTAAATGAAGACACCTTAGAAAATGCTATTACGCTTGATTTTTGTTTTGTTTAATGGTAGATGTGTAATAAAACTGAGAGAAATATTTGTTAGGGCAATTTTAGCGCCAAATTTAAAATTTTTTACAACATATAGGAGTGAAACTTTAGGCATAATAAGCGTCTCATGGATAGGAGTTGTATTACTAGCACAAAAACCGTACCACTCAAAAATTTTCCCCCAAATATGTGAGGTTCGCCCCTAGAATTGTTAGGAAAAGCATTCATTGTTGGTGCTTGTGTGTGTACCGGTAGTAATTAGATTCTAGAACTTGCGTTAGTGACCATCCCAAATCCACAAGTGAGACTACATTCGTGTAGTTAGATTTACTACATGATAAGAGGCATTAGGATAACCCATGTTTTACACCCGTAATATAATTACATTGACTTCATTGGTCAAGTAATTCTCCCACACCTTAGCGTTGTACTCATTTTTAGTACACGATACCCCTAGTACACCCCTCAGAGCCTATCTTTTCGTTTCTAACTTTAAGCATTTTACTTAAAGGAAGAATTTATTTACAATCCACCCCCAAATGTACACCCAAATCGCCTTAGCCTACCTTGTATCCACTCATCTTTAGAGCATTATTGGTACATGTTTAAACCCTTAGTTAATTGTCTAATTGATTACATGGTTGCTAAGTCGAGTCATATCCTTGTACATATTGTTTTGGGACGATTGGGACTCATGGGTAAAGTACTAGTGTAATGGAGTAATGGGGAAGAAGTCAATTATTACCCCCATGTGTGCGTTAATATTTTAAAGTACTCCAAGCTTTTCAATTATCTTAATTCGAGTCATTAGAATAGTTACTTGTAAAGTATGTAAAAGATCAAGTGTAAGGGGAGAACCGAGGCCCCTATGATGTATTATTTTGGATGGTAGGGCAAGAGTGTATTAAAAAAAAAATAATAAAAAAAAAAATAAAAAAATTGGAAAAAGAAAAGTAGAAAAAACATACGGACTACCATCCCGTTTCCTTTTATTTTTATTTATGTTTATGTTATTTTCTTATTAGCTTAAGTCGAGTCGAGTCTTGGCTTAGCAACGCCACCTTGTGCATGTATTTGATCAAGATAATTAACTCGCCACCACTAAAAATACCCTTTATTCCAACAAACCGTGTTTATCATATCCCTACACCTAACATTACAACCCTTGAAAAGCCCTCTTTGATAGTTTATCTTAGGTGCTTACGCCTAGTGGAGGAGGTTTTTGATCCTTTCCCAAGCCTATGGTAATCTATTTGCTATGACAGGTAGTGAGTGATATTTCTTCCATTTCCATTTAGTTATATAGGTTTATAACACCCGAGAGATGAGAGTATCCAAACACTATTTGTGAGGTGCTAGTGTATGATTTCCGTGCTTGTTATGACTAGGGTGGAATAACTATTTGTTGTAATTACTTTTATATTAGTGTTAAATGACCCCTAGCTCATATTTTGATTGGAATAAAAGCGCATTTGCTTGAGGACAAGCAAATCTCAAGTGTAAGGGTATTTGATGAGGCGAAAAGTGTTACGCTTTTAGGGGGTCATTTAAGCCCTAATCCGTAATTATTTGATCAAATATTGCCTTAAATCGTTCCTTTTGTCATTTTAGGTACTTTGGAGAGGAAATCTGGAAAAGGAAGCATTTTGGACGTTTTTGGAGCATAAAAGTGAAGAAAACGACAAAGTCTCAAAATATGCTGGAAATTGTACCTGACGGCGTCACGCTTTACCAGGTGACGGCGTCACTCTTTGACAACAAGGTGGATTATTTTTGCACTAGACGCCCCAGAAAGATTTTGGAGATTTAACACGTGACGGCGTCACGTGTTACTGGATGTAGGTCGTCACGTTTTATCACAAAGGGAGACGGCCCAGAGAGTTTATAAGGGGACGGCGTCAGAGTTGGATCTGAGCAATCCGAGGAATGTTTTGGCGGCGAGGTGACGGCGTCACACCCTATAAGGTGACGCCGTCAGATTGTAAATTCTATATATATTCGTCTAATTTTCATTCATTAGTGTGCAACTTTTGGGAAAAACCCTAGCTCGTGTTTTACAGTATTTTTAAGGGTTTTTCACCCTTGAAACTTGGATGCTTAATTAAAGATAAGTCCTTTTCCAAATCAATCAATATGTCTATGTGTTGTTTGATTATATCTTATGCTTGTCTTTCAATTAACATGCTAGGCTAGGTCTTTATTGTGTTTGCTTGGATCTAATGAAACCTAGCTATTGATTATATGTTGTTGGTTTGTTTGTGATTATTGTGGGTGGGTGAAGTCGATGTTAGGCTTAAGAAAACTGGCTAACCTCCTATACGGTAACTTGCTTGAACGTCTTAAGAAACATGAATCGGATGTGTACTACGATTATATGGTTGTATTTAATGCATGAGCGAATTCTAATGATCCCATGTTAGGAGCTTTTAGTCGGCTCGACATAGGAGTGAAGTAGGAGCTTATAGAGTTAGGGAAGATCGTACACGGCCCTACGAATGGTTTAAAGGAATACAACCCGTCATCCACACAATTACAACAAACCAATTAACATATAAAAGATAGCTAGGGAGTAAGGAAATCTAAGTAAACACATATTTCTCTCATATAAGTTTCACAACCATTTACTTTTTCTTGTTATTTTATTTTATTTGCAAAAGTAGTTATTTGGGTTAGTTGACTAGCAACTAATTCCGCCCACTCTTCCAAAAACCGAGATTTTTACTTGCTTTCATAAAATATAAAAATACAAAAAGAATCATCCCTCAACCCTTAGACCTAATTAGAGTAGCTTTTCAAGCCTAACGACACTATTCCCCGAGAGAACGATCAATCCCCCGGTACTTACCACTTCACTATACTACATCGGTCAGGTACACTGCCTGGTGGGGGTTGTAAGCTTCTCAAGATCCCTTGAGAGGTAAAACCTATTGCGAAGGTTGCAAAACCCACGCATCAGCGCGTCTACTGATTTAAAATCCCATACTTTAAATCCTTTAACTCACATGGCTACTTTATTTTTTTCACATAAACTCAAGATCTACATGTTCCACATGCCACACTATCTTACCCCTAAGGCAATATACATTTGTTCAGATCTTGATATCTCCCACTTAATCTTACGATACTAGGAATTCTCCTTCCATAGATCACTCCAAATCTATAATTTGTGCCATGATTTATACTCTTTAGTTAAAAGTTTCCCACGTAGTTCATCGGTCAAACCAACAATTCTCTTCTCAAAGTAATAGGGAGATCCTTTTCTAGTTAGACTTCATGATTCAAATTAACTTCATATCATCTCGCTTTTGTTTTCGTTGCTCTACTCTAAGCTCCGCTGATTAGGTCAGGTTAAGGACTTTAAGCTTAGGCACATTAATTTGATCTTTATTTAGCAAGTGTTAACCCGCAGTTAATTGCTCCTCTTTCAAAGTATCTTACAACTTTATTTGAACATTCCAAAGTAGTGGTAGATTTTACTTACGATCGACAAACTCATTCTCTTTCAAGTTTAACTTATAGATCTTGATGCGTGGATTGCAACCCTTGCAAAAGGTTTTACTTCTCAAGAGATCTTCAGAAGCTTGCAATCCTCTAGGCATTGTACTTGATCGTTGTAGTGTAGTATAGGTAAAACCGGGGGATTGATCGTTCTCTAGGGGAATAGTGTCGTTAGGTTGAAGTGTTTGTCAATTTAAGTCTAGAGGTGAGGGATGATTATTTTTTGTATTTTTATATTTTATGAAAGCAATTAAAAATCTCGGTTTTGGAAGAGTGGGCGGAATTAGTTGCTAGTCAACTAACACAAAAGCTATGTTTATAAAAAAAATTAAAATAACAAGAAAAGTAAAAGTGGTGAACTAATAAAGAGACAAACGTGTTTACTTAGATTTTATTACTCCCTAGTTATCTTTTACTGATTTGTTGAATGTCACTGTGCACTTGTTTTAGTTGAAGCGTTGTATTCCTTCATACCAGTCGTGAGGCCGTACTACATTCCCCAACTCTATGAATATCAATTTCTCCTATAACCTCACGTTAAGTAAACTATCATAGGATCATTAACATCAACTCATGCATTAACTACAACGATAAAAACAAATATTGCACATATGGTTACGTTTTCTAAGACGTTTAAGCTAGTTACACAAAGGAAGTCAACTAGTTTTCTTAGCCTAATGTGAAGCAATAAACTAAACAATAGACAACACATCAATAATCAATAACTAGGTTTCATTATATCTAAGCAAACACTAAGTAAATTAAGCTAGCATGTTAAAAGGAAGAAAAGATAAACAAACAATCAAACAACACATAGACATATTAAATGATTAAAGGAGTACTTAACTTCAATTAAACATGGATGAAAAGAGGCTGTAAAAGCCTTACAAAATCTGTGAAATTCGTCTAGGGTTTAAGCCTCCAAAGTGTCACACTAATGTATGAAAAATCAAAAACTATGTATAGATTTACAAGGCTGACGGCGTCAGGTTATGGATCCTGACACCGTAATTAGGGTTTCGTCTTGTGCAAGTCGCCGTTTTGACGGCGCCATAAAATAAGCCTTGACGCCGTCACTTATATCTTTACAAGTGACGTCCTTCTCCAAAATACACCTAACGCCGTCAGCTGCAAATTCTTGATTTATGTCTTACCCGATGTGTGTTAATTCTTCTAGCTTCAAAACAGAAGCTGACGGCGTCACAAGGTATAGGCTGACGCCGTCAGGTCTTCTTTTCTAACAGGATTTTCGCGACTTAGTTATTTTCTTCTCTTTTGTGTCCAAAATCGTCCAAAAAACTCCATTTTCCAGAATTCTCGTCCCAAGTACCTAAAATACAAAAAGAAACGATTTGAAGCAACATTTGATCATATAATCACGATTTTGGGCTTAAATGACTCCTTAAAAAAGTATCAAATAAATCCTTATCAGATCTAAAATGCAATCCCTTGTAGCATATGAGCTTTACTCAATCTCTAGATTTCTAGAAATACCATCACTTGAGTATTTCACTTTCACAAGAAACCTCTGTTATCAAATATCCATTATATTTGATTGTATTGCACATGAGGTATATGTCTTGATTCCATAAAGACTAGAGATAGGCAAAATCTTCAAGTATTAAGTACTCTATACACTTAGATTATGGTAGAAATGTTTTCAGTCATTCCATGACTTTATTTTCTTTGATTTTATCTGTCTTAGATAGATCTTTTAATCAAAGATTCTTGTTACTTTAAACTTCCATCACATATGCCTTTCATCAATGTCTATGATTATCTTTGAACTTCTATCCTAGATATATTTCATCAAAGTCTATCATATTGAGCTTTGAAGCTCATGTACTCATTTCTTTTACTTTACAAGTTCTTAAAGAACCCATAAAGTATGATCCTCCAAGATCAAACCCGATAGATTATTCATTGCTTGGAGATACGTTTTGAGATCACCCAAACTTTTATCAAAAACTTTTAAACCACATATTTTAAACAAACTAGGTTATATATTGTAACACCATAAATTTTAATAGTATAGTTAAATATAGTATATTGCTTTTGGTATATTAGAAAAAAATTGTTGTTTTTAACAAAAATAAGGACCTAGAGCGCAAATAGTTAAGAAAAAAGACTAACGATGCAAAAGACCTAATGGAAGGGACTAACGGTGCAACGCAAACTTTTTGGAAAAATTATCAAATTGCCCTTGTGTGTTTATAACCTTATTAACCCATATTTTAACCACAAAAACACACGTGTATATGTCTTTTGGGACGTGGCCTTATAAGGGGTTTTGGAGGGAAAAGATTATCACCTCTTCCATTAGTAAAACTTTATCAAGAGGTTTCTTCAAGATCAAGGGTAGTGTTTTGGAGCAATTATAGAAATGTTCAAATATTAGAAATCTCATCCCCATGAAGCTATGTGTACAATTTTTGTTATGATTCATGTTAGTGGTTAATTTGGGGTGTTTATGTTTATTTGTGGTTTTATGAAACCCTAGCCTTGAATTATGATGAAACATGGTTTAGATAATCATTTTATGTTGGAACTATGCCAAGAATTATGTGATAGAATTAAGGCTGAAAACTTAGAACAAACCATGTCATGAAATCTTGTTATGACTAGTTATGCTAAGATAAACGGTGTTTTGTACAAGGCCATATGAGACCTCATATGATTATGTTTAGTAGTTTATTGTGCAAGTTCATGAAATTAGATGATTAGAAATCCTAAAAGTGTTAGTATGGTGTTCTTATGTGTTTAGGTGCTCGTGGGAAGCAAGCGAAATACCTAAACAAATCTTAGAAGTGAGAAACGGAATTATTTTCATATTTTGTAGATAAGACATGATTTTAGTATGCTTGTGTTATGATTCGTATATAGCCGAAATATGCCATGTTATATAGATTCGGAGATAGCCAAAATATGCCATGTTATGTAGCTTCAGAGGTAGCCGAAAAATGCCATGTTATATAGCTTCGGAGATGGCCGAAATATGCCATGTTTGTGTAGCTCTGTGTTAGGAATACGTTTTTTATATAAGAAGATTCGGTCACCCCAAGTATTGTGTAGCATATTGTAGCTCGTAGTATTTATTATATTAGTAAGAACGTAGTTTAGTGTTAGTTAACACCGTGGAGGACGGACGGGTCTTTACCCACTGTACACCCGATCCACAGCCTAGTAGAGGCATTTTATAACTTGTAACTATAAATACCCCTCACCTTGCAAGGGTGAGGGTTGGACCTTTCACATACTTAATCTAATATTTCATGTGTTTCTCTCTCTAAAGGCTCCCAACCTCTCTACTTTCTCTCTCTAACTTCTCACTTGTTTTTCTTCTTCTATTCGATCCATAAATCACAAAGACCATATGAGTTTAACTTTATGAGTATCCTACAATTGGTATCAAGAGCCATGGTTTCACCTTAGGGCCTTGGATTCTCGGATTTAGTTTGGTTTTTGTGGTTTTGATTAGTTAGAATAGTTTTTCTTGAAAAACACCTTGGTTTGATCTTGTTAGTGTAATATGATGTGTTATGGATGTACTTTCGTGATTAGTGGTGTTATAGTTACATAGTTCTTTAGTTGAATTGGTTATATCTTTCATTAGTTTGGTGGTGAGAAGGATTTTTGGTTGTTTTCTTAGTAGCGATTAAGTCGACTGTGAAGGACTCTTGGTAGCGATTAAGTCTTCTGGGTAGCGTTTAGATCTAGAGATTAAGTGGGGATTACTATATTTGGACAACCAGACAAATCGCTAGATAGCGACTGGTTTGGACTCTTCTGGATAGCGATTAGTACTCTCTGTCTTTTAGTGGATAGCGATTAACTAAACACCAGCGATTAGCTTTCTAGCGATTTGTTGTGTTTAGCGTTTAAATCAGTCAGCGATTATCTCTCAGCAGCGATTAAGTCCTGTTTAGCGTTTAACTAAATCCAGCGATTAGCTTTTTAACGATTGGCTGTATTTAGCGATTACTTCATCAGCGACTTTTAGCGATTTGTTGGTGTAGCGATTACCTTTTCAGCGATTAACTTTGGGCTAGCGATTATCTTTGGGTAGCGATTATCCTCTTCATCAGCGATTAACTTTTGATTTGTGGTGGTTTTTAGCGATTTACTCAGCTTGAGATTACTTTGATTTGTTGACTACTTGTGTTTCGTGAATCGTTGTAACTTAAGTCGTTTTGATTAATCTGAGTGTGATTTGACGATTTGAGTTAATTCTTACGGCTTGACTTATCACAATCGGATATATTGTTACTTGACTTGTCGCGACTTGATTCTCAGCACAAATTGTGACTTATTTAAGCTCTCATTCTAAGTCCATTTCGCATACTACGTCTTTCGGTTTTCTCTGTTGACTTTAGTAAAATCTCGGTAAAGAATCGATTTCTCGGTTTAAGTCTCGAGTTGTAAAATCCCGTTTAAGACTACACCATGGCAACTATGGCTTCAACTGATGACATTCAAGCTGCAGGGTCCGATACTCGACCTCCTATGCTGGATAGGACGGATTATGAATCATGGGCTCAAAGAATTCGACTCTACTGTCGGGGCAAAGAAAATGGTGAAAACATTTTGAGATCCATCGATGAAGGACCGTTTCAAATGGGTACCACACGGGATGTTATTTCCACAGGAGAAGATGGTGCCATCACCCATGGAATTGACAGGCCACGCACTTACCATGATCTCAATGAAGCTGAAAAGAAGCACTATGATGCAGATATTCGAGCCTCCAACATTGTGATACAAGGGTTACCCAAGGATGTGTACAAGCTCATTAACTTCAACACAGAAGCCAAAGCTGTTTGGGATAATGTCAAAATGCTGCTAGCTGGTTCGGAACTTACCAAAGAAGATCGTGAGTCTCAGTTATATGATGAGTTTGAGCACTTCAAGATGAACCCCGATGAAAACATTACAGACTACTATGTCCGATTCCATAAGCTTGTTAATGACATGAAAATGATTAGAATGACAATGCCTAATATCCAACTCAACTCAAAGTTTGTTAACAACATGTCACCAGAATGGGATCAATTCGTCACAGCTGTGAAGCTCAACAAAGGACTCAGAAACACCAACTATGAACAGCTCTATGCTTACTTGCAACAACATGAGAAGGATGCAATGTATGACCGTCAGTTGAGAGAGAAGCTCAATCCTACAACAAATGACCCTCTTGCACTCATCTCAAGTGTGCATGCACTCAACTATAACCCCCTTGATCAGATCAGTCACCCATCTACACAAGCAACTCAGAATCATTCACCTATTGGTCAGTCACCTGCTCAATCAGCAATAAGCATCAAATCAACTCAACCTGATTCAGGGCATTCTCACACTGATATGATGATTGACAATCTCACCAACCAAGTGTCATTGCTTGTTCAACAATTCAAGGCAATACTACCTCAAACCAACAACCAACTTAGAACCTCATCTAATCCTCGTAACATGGCTGTGGTGGAAGATGGACGCGTTGTCGTTCAAGGAAGGCAGAATGTTAACCAAAGGAATGGAGCTCGTGGGTTTGCTCAGAACAGAGTCGGGAATGGAAATCAGGGGCAGGGAAGACAACCCAAATGTTACAACTGTGGTGGGTTAGGTCATATTGCAAAGAACTGCAATCAACCCAAGCGTCCCAGAACTCCGACTACTTCAAGGATAAAATGTTGTTGATACAAGCACAGGAAAATGGGGTGGCATTGGATGAGGAGCAGTTGTTGTTCTTAGCTGGTGATGATGGGAACACATTTGATGCCGATGTAGATGATCAACCTATTCAGGATTTAGCTCTCAATGATCCAAATATCTTCCAGGCAGAGGATTGTGATGCTTTCGACTCTGATGTTGATGATGAACCTACTGCACCAACCATCTTCATGGCCAATCTGTCTTCTGCAGTCTCATCACCACAACAAGCTGGTCCATCCAACTCATCCATCATATCTGAGGTACTAAAGTTGTATGATACATGCACAAGAATTGACGAACCTAAGATTCTCAACGAAATACATCAGACTAATGTGGTCATGCCAGCTGATGTTAAATTGGAAAACAACAATGTTTCTCCAATGGAACAACATGTGGACCACAACAATGAATCTGATGTATCCAGTAGAGCATCTTCTGTTGTATGTGATGACAATGTGATGCATGAACAAATGATTTATCCTGAAGTACAACAAATTAAC
>LBNU01000621.1:16086-32274 GCA_014162995.1 Artemisia annua
TGGTTCACTGCAATGCAAGATGAAATTCATGAATTTGACCGACTTGATGTATGGGAATTAGTGCCTCCTCCAGACTGTGCTATGATTATCGCTCTCAAGTGGATCTTCAAAGTGAAGCTTGATGAATATGGTGAGGTTCTGAAAAACAAGGCTCGGCTAATGGCCAAAGGATACAGACAAGAAGAGGGTATAGATTTTGAAGAATCATTTGCACCCGTTGCTAGAATTGAGGCCATCAGGATTTTTCTTGCAAATGTAGCCAGTCAGAATATGATTGTTTACCAAATGGATGTAAAGACTGCATTTCTAAATGGTCAATTGAAGGAAGTGGTCTATGTAAGTCAACCTGAAGGGTTTGTAGACCCTGAACGTCCTAATCATGTCTATCGCTTGAAGAAGGCACTGTATGGACTTAAGCAGACACCCAGAGCATGGTATAACAGTCTATCCAAGTTCCTTCTAGCCAACAAATTCACAAAGGGTGTTGTTGATCCTACACTATTCACCAGAAAGTCGGGCAAGCATCTACTTCATGTTCATATCTATGTAGATGACATTATATTTGCTTCTTCTGATCCTATGGAATGTGATCGTTTTTCACAAGAGATGAGTTCCGAGTTCCAAATGTCCATGATGGGGCAAATGTCATTTTTCCTGGGGTTGCAAATCTCTCAAAATCCCAACGGCATCTTCATCAATCAATCCAAGTATGCTGCAGAAATCTTGAAGAAATTTGGATTTGAATCATGTGACTCAGTTGACACTCCGATGGTAGAGAGATCAAAATTGGATGAGGACGTTATGGGGACTCCAGTTGACCAAACTAAGTACCGCAGCATGATTGGATCCTTAATGTACCTCACCGCCAGTAGGCCAGATCTTCTATTTGCTGTTTGCATGTGTGCTCGTTATCAATCCAAACCTACCAAAAAGCATTTAGAAGCAGTCAAAAGAGTCTTCAGGTATCTTCAAGGGACAATTCACATGGGTTTTTGGTATCCTAAAGACACTGCTATGGCTTTCACTGCCTACTCTGATGCTGATCATGCGGGGTGTCAAGATACACGTCGAAGTACTTCAGGTGGTGCTCAATTTCTAGGAGATAAGCTTGTTAGCTGGTCATCAAAGAGGCATATGAGTACGTCGATCTCCTCCACTGAGGCTGAATACATTGCCATGTCATCCTGTTGTGCTCAAATCCTATGGATGAGATCGCAATTGTCTGACTATGGCTGTGTTTACAACAAAATTCCGATGTACTGTGACAACAAAAGTGCAATTGCTCTTTGCTGCAACAACGTCCAGCACTCCAGATCAAAGCACATCGATATTCGACATCATTTCATCAGGGAACAAGTGGAAAAGGGGATTGTGTAACTTTACTTTGTGAGGACAGAGTTTCAGCTGGCAGACATCTTCACTAAGGCACTACCAAGAGAACGCTTTCAATTCATTCTCCCGCGTCTTGGCATGAAGAGTCTCACTCCAGAATCGCTCAAAAGTCTTCAGGAAGAGAATGAGGAGTAATGGATTCGCTTCACATATCCTTGTATATATCTTATAAAACCAAAAAGAAAATACAAAAATATAAAACCTAGAAAAACCAAAAAATCTGAAAAACACAAAAATACCAAAAATAATTGTTCTAGGCATGTCTTCTGTTTATCGATAACATTTAAGGCTCTAGAAATGTCATTCAACAATGGCACGGAGCTTTAAATGAAGCTCGAGCAGAAGTTTAAAATGAATAATTAAAACATGTCTTAATGGCTTGCTATTACTTCAGATAGCAACCCGATTTTCAAAATGAGGAAAACACGTCGCCAAAAAGACGGTTGTTCCTAACAACGGATGAAGTTCATCCGGGCATGGATTACGTTACATCCGTGCACCCTCGATCTGATGTACGTTTCAGTGCATCATTTCTAGAAAAAGAAGAGAAGTCTTCTTTCATCCCAAAATCTCTCTTCCATGATTCTTCAAGAGAGTTTTTGTGGTTTACAAGGTGGCTATTGGACTTAAATTTTCACGAATACCCTGCCGCTCAACTTAATGACTACAGCTCTCTACATAGAAAACGGGTCATTAATTGAGGGGGAGCGTATTTGCTCAAAATTTCTGCACCTTTCTAAACTTTGTGCACCAGCAGCAGTGAATAAGTGTCTCAAAATCACTACATGTTAAAACCTGACCACATTTTCTCCTATTCTTCTAAACTCATTTAAATCAATTGGGATCACAAAATCTCAAATGATTTGAATTTTTTTGATCGGGGGAGAGAATGTGATTTAAATATGAAATCTGATATAANGGGGGAGCGTATTTGCTCAAAATTTCTGCACCTTTCTAAACTTTGTGCACCAGCAGCAGTGAATAAGTGTCTCAAAATCACTACATGTTAAAACCTGACCACATTTTCTCCTATTCTTCTAAACTCATTTAAATCAATTGGGATCACAAAATCTCAAATGATTTGAATTTTTTTGATCGGGGGAGAGAATGTGATTTAAATATGAAATCTGATATAAAATGTGATGCTTTTGGAACTAAAATGTACGCTCTCCCGTATGTGAATTTTTTTTAATTTTTAAATTGAACCAATGCACATATTGAGGGGGAGCAAAATGGTTTGTGGTGAATAAAAAGATTTGGGATCTCATGTGAGCGTGACTCAGATTTTAACTCATGAATTGACGAAACACAAACGTTTGAATTCGAAAGGATTTATCCAAGTAAAAAGTACCATTTCGAGAAGCTCTTCGTAGATGAATACTTTGACGGGTCTAACTTCCTTTTTAAGGAATTTTAACAACTTCAAGTTAGTTATTAGGGATAGTTATCACCTAAAAGCTGATAATGGATCCCTTTAACTAAACAACGTAAACATGTCCCTAGGGTATTTGTCTATTAAGAGTGGATCAATTCAAAAGTGCAACTCACCCCGACATGTGCAAATTTCCATCAAAAACCTATGAGCACATGTTAAGGGGGAGCATTTGAAAATTATAAAACTCTCAAAGTGTTAGCAAACTGTGTTTCTTAATCATAAACACTTTGTGAGAGTTTTCAATGATTTGGTCAAACAGCAACATAGGATAGTCATGAAGTTATAAGGTGGCTAAGGTTAGGAAAACCATCCTATGATCAGCCAGAACCGGAGGGATCTGCCCAAGGACAATACCAAATAGATAGTATTAGAAAGTCCTTAGGTATGATTATGAAAGAAAAAAAAGGAGATAAATAAGAAAGGAGAAAGAAGGGGTTGAAGAATTAAAAAGAAATGAAATGAGAAAGGGTGAAAAGAAACAGCCCTCCCATTATTCAACCTTAGGGCAGAAACCGGGTTCAATTCATATGCTACTGATTGTTACTAAGGTAACATCGGTATTGAAGACAAGACGTCATGGACCCAGTGACGCACTGCACTAAACCTTCCAACCACTCAAGTTCTCTTAAAAGAGCTTGTTTCATTCTCACGGGGAACCCTGCATAATCTATCGACCGCTCATTACGAGCTATGTTGATATTGAAACAGGAGACACCGCTCCAGTCACCGACGACCAAATAATGCACTTATTGAGTCTAGAGCCACGAGATACATCTAAAGATCTCATAGGAACACTTGTTACTTCTACGCTTGTGGTTCAACATTAAGGACACCAGCTGTAATATTATGAGTCCTACGCAGATCTTAGCAATCTGCCAAGAACACTTATGAGGGAATATACGTATGTAATTCTCAGTGATTCAGTGGAAATTCCTGCCAGGGTCAACATCAAACAGCCTTGAAAGCAGGTCGCTTCGGTAACTCCTTGAGAATTACGCTTAGTGATCGTGGCGGTTTCAAAACGGTCTACAGTCGTGGGGTGATCTCCAGCGACTCACCCAATCGTTGATCTACTCAGGTAGATCTCGTAAGCCCTCTCAGGGGTATCCGGTTTGGGAACGACCTTGGTAAGGATTAGAAGGAATCTTCACACTATGCTGTTGACGATCTCTAACTCCAAACCTGTAAGTACCAGACGTTTTATTGCTAACTGTCTTATGCAGGAACATTTGGCGGTTGTTGCTGATTGTAGAAAGGATGTCGAATCATCACCTCATGCTCACACTTCAACATCAAATTCAAAGAAATCATGATCATAGAATGGGCTTCAACTATGCTTCCACAACTCTGATTAAGAAGATCATGATCCAGAAAAGTGTGAGCATGCCGACTCAAAGATGTTCGAAATCACATGGAGACATTTCTACTCAAAGATGACTTGAAGATACTCACTTGGATGATGAACTCGAAGTATTGCCAAAGATCATCCTACACCTCAAACAAGTCATCTAGAGTCCGCTGCTGAAAGCACAAAGCTCATGACAATGAAGAATCAACAACTGCGAGCTACAAAGATATCGACAAAGATTTAGATGCTAGAACTTAATGCTTAATTTCCGGGGTGACCTCCCTTAGGGAGTGATTGTTAGGAATACGTTTTTTCTTATAGAAGATTCGGTCACCCCAAATATTCTTTAGCATCATGTAGCTCGTAGTATTTATCATATTAGTAAAAACGTAGTTTAGTATTAGTTAACACCGTGGAGGACGGACGGGTCTTTACCCACTGTACACCCGATCCACAGCCTAGTAGAGGCGTTTTATAAATTGTAACTATAAATACCCCTCACCTTGCAAGGGTGAGGGTTGGACCTTTCACATAGTTAATCTAATATTTCATGTGTTTCTCTCTTTAAAGGCTTCCAACCTCTCATCTTTCTCTCTCTAGATTTCTTGCACTATTCGATCCATACAAATCACAAGAACCATACGAGTTTATGTTTATGTGTATCCTACAACAACAATTGACTCCGTCACCCTCCTTCAAAGGAACATTAAAGATCTTATCACGAAAAACCAACTCTTCTTCGATCTATTTTTGAAGCAAAGCCTCAATTAATATCCGAAAAATTCAAAGAAAGAACAAAAAGAATGTTTTTTCATCCTTTCTTTCTTTCGGGTTAGACATGAACACAAAATACTATAAAAGTCGACCCTCCAAAGGATCTTGAAGCCATTAACAAGCTTTCTTGATTCGGATTAAGCGTCTACTGAAGCTATGAAACCGTTTACAGAAGACAAAAGGGTCAACGGTCCGTGTTTTATTCAATATTTTGGAAAGAGATAAGGGTGGTAGTGGTTAGTGTGTTTGTGTTCGGTTTTCAAGAAGCTGAAAAGATGTTCGTTTGAGTATCATGTGTATTGACTGCATAAAGAAAATGTGGTGGCGTAGTTAACAAATGAGCAATATTAGGGTAAAGTGGTTGTATATCTGCATATCTGCTAAAGTTTTATGGGCTTGATATTCCCATTATAATTTGGACCTTGAATTGGGCTGTGACAATCCCATCTATATATGTGATATGTGAATTGTGATATAAAACACGGACCATTGGGCTGTGACATTCCCATCTTTATTCCCATTAGTGCATAAAGATCATTTTTTTTACCATTGGGTTTTTAAATATTTGAGATTTATTGTCGCAATTTATTCATGCACTTGACCTATAGTAATAAAAGGAATTAATTACCGACTGAAACTGAATATCAACAAAACCCATTAAATTACATAATATAATTAATCATCCCAAACTCCTTAAACTTCTATACATTTCAATTGTACCTCTAACTTATCCTACTTTGATAAGTGCCCAAAACTTACCCAAAAAAAAATAAAAAAATAAAAAAAATCCATAGCATCTAATGCTCGATCAATCAATTATTAATATTTTTTGGTTATAATAATAAAACTTCGAAATGATAATAAGTATTTTATAAGTTTTTTTCTTTCACTTTTTAAGATTACATACTGCGCATGCTAAATTCCTTATACTCCGTATTTATTTATGCAGTGACAATTTATTTATTGTAGTTCTTAACAATGGGTGTTTGGATGAGATATATTTTTAGAAGCGTAATTACATTATTAGTGAAGGTTATATATTTTTAGAAGCGTAATTACATTATTAGTGAAGGTTTTATACTTATACTTTACAAATTTTAGATTTATATTAGACTATAGTATACAATGTACCGATATTAATTTTGAAACTATACTAAAAGGCAAGTTGATAAAAAAAACCCGGGAAAACTTTTTCATTTATAAGAACCCTTGGTTTGCAATAAAAAAAATAGTAGTTTTTATTGTTATCTAAATTAAGCAAAAGGGAAAAAAGTTTGTTGTAAAAGAGTATACCACAATTTTCGTGAGACAAAAAACATTTTCATTTTTATTGCATTCTCTTAGTGGGCTTATGATTAAATATGTGGTTTTTCACTCTCAATAATTTTGACCTCCTATTTTCACAATATTATTGTGTACTGTTTTTATATTTTTATATTTTTAAAATTTTTATATTTCATGTGCGTCTTACTATTTTTGTATGAAATAGTTTGTTTTTACTTAAAAATCTCGCTATTTGGAAAGTTATTCTATAAAACGCATATAGCTAAAAAAATATTGTTCGCTAAAATTTTAATTACAGGTACCCGCCGCCGCATCGCGCGGGTACCCTGCTAGTAACCTTTATATATAGAAAGTTTTAGCTAAATTAATTAACAACCCTTTTATGATACGAGTGAGCCTTTCATTGAATGATTTTGAAGCATAACTATGATGTTCTTCAGTAGCTGAGGGTTAAAGTTTGTAAAATTATGTGTAGCATACGTGAGTGGTTACATTTACAAATTTAGAAAATGAAAGAGTTTGTGTTGTGATGAATGGAATTTATGTGGCATGAAATGTTAAATTGTCCTCTCTTTTTTTTTTTTTTTTTTTTTTTTTTTTCAGAAAATAAAACAGTGGTTTTTTTTTAACAATAATTGTCAATAATACAATAAGGAAATTAAACGACTATCTCAACCTATATATAGAACAAGTGTGATTGCTATTTTTAGCATCAAAAACTCTTTCAAAATTCCTAGAAAACTACACGTGGAAACCTCCCCATTTATAGAAAGATTTCGAAATTCTTTTAAAACAAATTCGGGAGAAAATTAAGGGAGATAAATTAGGGAGGTTGATTTTGATATCCGATTTTCACAACTTTTGAACTCATATTGTTAAATGAAAATCCCTGGAAATAAAGAAAATATGGATATCAAAGCATACAACCAATTTTTACTCAATCACTACCTAATTATTTTGATTTCAATTCCGGTTTGCAAATTTATGATTTCAATTCCGACCGGGCATTTCTTCTTCACAACTCGATGATACAATCACAGAAACAACACATACAAATCAACCAAAACAGTTTAAGGTAATTTTTATTTTTACTTTTGTTCGGACCGAGACAGAATTTGGTTACTCGATGTTTGATGTTTGATGAATTGCGGATTAGTTTTGTATGTATCTATGTATTTTGATTATTGGATTTAGTTTTGAAATCGACCTTGACTCCATATGAAGGTTGCTGAATCATGCCCGCCAACCATTTGTTAATTTGCTTAAAAGAAGATCAGTAGCTTCGAAACACAACACTTAATGTTGTGGTTGAATTTTATGTTTTTAATAAACTTCTATATAATTTGTCTATTTGAGCAACTTATGTTACTGATGCAAACCAAGTGTTTGATGAAATGCCTGAATGAAATAATAAATATTATGGAGTATTTGGTTTCTAAAGTTTTCTTTTGTTGAATATAATGGTGTAATATTTTTAAGTTTTTATTTAAGTGGTGAATGGTGATTGAGATGCTTGAAACTTATAAGGATGCTAAAATATGTTTGAATCTCATGGACACATAATTATAAACCATTTCAATTATCACAAAGGTATAATAATGCAGTAAGAAAATTAGGGGTGTTTGGTATTATTCAATATGCAGAAGAATGCGGAAGAAATGCAAGCTGAGATTTCAGTGATGGAGGGATAAGGAAAACATCATGAACATGAACCAAGTAGCGAACGATCTCAATATGCAGAATAAGCTATTTCAGTTTACGATGGAAGCTTTCAACATGACTCTGAGCAAGTGTACATGATGGGTAACTTACAACCATTTTTAGGTTACAACCTGCAAATACTTTATTCTTTGTTGGTTTGCAAAAGGGAATTCTTGCCCACTTTTTGAATCTCATGACGTTCGAATCTATAAATCCTGTGATGGAACTAGCCTTATGTGTTCATATGTTCCGTTTTCCTCCATTAATATAGTTACATGTTACAAGTAAAAGCTTATGAAATTGCAAAGTTGATGAATGAGAAGGAGCACCTAAAATTTATAATAAATAAGAGATTATGTAGTTTCCAATAAATTATTATTCTAAAACCGTTAATGCTATATTAAATAGCAATGCATCTATTTCGGTCACTAATGCTGATGATGGTCCGAGTCAGCATCCTACTAAAGTATGCCAACTTTGTAATTACGAACTATAACTCTAACCTAAGTGGAGGGTGAAGATCATTATAAATGATTGAGTTAATAAATGACATGAATTTTACATTAGCGGTCTCATCTGCAATTGTTGTACACCTGGTTTCATGGTCCACATTAGCTTAGAATTTTAATTGATAAAGTGATTTCAATTTATCCCTCTATCACCCATATCATTTTGACCCGCTTTAAAAACTACCCGTTTTGACACGGTAAAAAAATACCCGATTTGACATGTTAATCTTAATCTACCCGCGATCATGTTTAGTTATTTTTTGCTTTATTACCCACTTTTGTTTAACTTGCCCAATTTGACTCATGCATGTATCCGTGTGTAGCAGTAGCTTATGATTTTGTGGCTTTGATTTCATACAAATGCTAATTATTTAGTTATCAAACTGAGAGTGTATTGGGATAGTTTATATGATTATTTGGTTTTCTCAATCTCCAAACTTAAAATTATAAGCAGTTTGAAATAAGCCATCTTAAACTTGAAAGTGATAGTTTTATATACATCGGTCAGGTATGCACTACTACAGTGGGATTTTGAGCATCTAATTGTTGTAAGCACTGCAATACATGACTGGCTTACATCAAGTAATTACGTTTACTATGTCAACTCCACAATTCATAGAGTGTTTAAAATAATAGAGAATAATATCATTGTCATACCATGATGCAGGAATTGCAATGGAATGATGAAACAAGGTGCTATGATGACCGTACCAAGCTCTCTTTTATCCACTTTAGCCTTGGCTGCAACATTACTTACTTTAACTGATATCATCCACATCAAATGGTATATTGTTAGTGGACAAGTTTTCTTTAAATTTTGTTATTTTGCTCTGCTTTAATTCCAAACTAGACTTCCTGTGCTGAATTTCATGCTGGCGTCAACTTAATCTAATGTATACAACTATTTCAAAAGTGGGGTTTGTTTCTTCCCCACATCTGACAAGGCTGGAAAACTGCTTGCTGAAATGTTGGTCAAGGGATTTCAAGGTAACCGGTACAACAAAATTACGTTAGCAACTCAAAACTTTTACTTATTGATGGCTATAATTTGTAGGCATTTGACACTAATAGGCTTCTCATTTGGGGTAGGAGCGATATTCAAATGTCTTGAGAATTTGGCTGAAAGCAATCATGGTAACTGAAACCAGATTGAACCCGTTTGTGTTGTTCCAAGTGATTTTGGTAGTATCAAGGTTTCTATACACTTTCGGCTGGAATTGTGGAAAGAGTTGTTCTTCTTGGAGCACCCATTGCTATACAGGATGGGAATTAGGAAGCTGCTAGAAAGGTGAAACATCTTCTGTACTTTGTCATTCTCTATTCTTGAAGTGCTACCTCGATTGGTAAGAAATCTGGAACAATTATCACTTTACTATATTATCTATCTTATTTTGTGACCCCTTCATTTGATCCCGAATCATGTATTATTTTCTTGGTATAAGGCGTCTTGAAAGTAATTATGTCACTGTCATAACTCAATGCATTAGCAGGTTGTAGAAGACATGTAGTGTTTGGGTATGTATTTGTTGTTATCATAATTTTACGTGTTCGTAAGGAAATTTTTGCGTGAAAGAAGCAGAGTGATAGAGTAAAAGTTTATCGATTAGGATACAATAAGTGGAAAAAGGAATTTCATTACTACTTTAAAGAGGATATATTAGTTTGGAGAGGCATGATCATGTTCTATCAATTTAAACTATTCTTTAAATACATTCTTTAATCTCAATCTAGAATAAAGGGGTGATTGGTTAAAGTTTATTTGAGGAGTTAAAATACTTTATTGTGTATATAGGGACATTACTTGGAACTTATTAAGATAACACATTTAAGTCAGAAACCAAGAAGCCTACTTTAAAATCTGTTATACTTTCATTTTTTAAGTCAGACCCAAAGAGACTAAAATGCTTTGAGGATGATTATACATGGGCAATCAATAATCTCCCTTGGTTAGTCTTCTATTTCTTTTTACTATCTAACTTATGATATTCGGGAAAATGTTTATATGATGATGGTTGCTCTTTCCTACTTCCTCAATTGCTCGCTATGTAAGGTATACCTTCAATGTAACAAAGAATTATGTCGTTTGTGGTTGAATTAATATCTCATAGGTAAAATGCTTCGAGGATGATTATATATGGGCAATCAATAATCTCCCTTGGTTAGTCTTCTATTTCTTTTTACTATCTAACTTATGATATTCGGAAAAATGTTTATATGGTGATGGTTGCTCTTTCCTACTTCCTCAATTGCTCGTTGTGTAAGGTATACCTTCAATGTAACAAAGAATTATGTCGTTTGTGGTTGAATTAATATCTCATAAGTAATAGCACAAGAGGCCGAGGATATTAATTCAACTTAAAGTGATCAATATGGAACCGTAGGGAGGAAATATCCATATGGAACTGTAGATGATGTTCGTTACACAAGTCCGCATTTGATACACCTATAAAGTTAAAAGGGAATGAATAACAACTTCAACAAAACAAATCAAGGATATGATGTTTGATCGATGAAGTTTGAGACGAGGTCACGAGCAAAATGATGATCACATGAATACACAAGGAATCTTTGTTATACGAGATAAATAAGCATTTTATTAGGAATGGTCTATTTACAATCTACTATTTTATAGAATTTCCTATGGCAACTTGCTTGAATCATTTGTATCCATTCCAATAACCAGGTTTACACCGTTTACCACTTGATATGTCGTAGATTTCATAAATTTTCTATAATCGCTTTAAACCAACAAATTCAAGAATACGTATGACCTATAATGTATGTGTATGTTTAATAATTGTATATTTGTAGGTTATCTCTATTCATATGAATTCAAGGCAACGCATCTTTTTGCCTTTATGTTCAATACTCTATATTTGTATAACTTTATTATTCTTATATTAATGTAAAGTATTTGTGTAACTTTATTATTCTTATATTAATCTAAAATAAAATTATGAGACTAGCCCGCCCATCGGGCGGGTCTTGAAGCTAGTATTTTTTATATTCAAGAATATGAATGTCACGGACTGCTACAACAAAGAAAAAACATATGTGCACAAGAATCCAAAATAGTACTGTAATAGATTAATTAATTAATCTACAGTAATTAATTAATGATAGTAGTCATGCAGCAGCATCACTAATCTAAAACACCAACATATCCACCTTAAATAAAACATTACATTGTTTGTTGCCACTACAAGAAACAGCATTTGGTATATAGTTAAATCACTTTTTTTTTTTTTTTTTTTTTTTTTTTTTTTTTTTTTTTTTTTTTTTTTTTTTTTTTTTTTTTTTAGTTTCTTGAATTGTATATCAAAATGTGGGTGGGTTTTAAATTCTAGCAAATTTAAGGTACAAATTGTAAGGGGTACTGTTTGTTTTAGCTTATTTCCGAGAATGTGCTTATTTTGACCAAATTTTTGGTTTATTTTTCGGGTTTATGAGCTTATTATTAGTTTTAAGTCATAGTAAGTGAGAAAAATAGGCTTATCAAAATAGATGAAGCAATTTGGGTGTTGGTTTAAGGGGGTCTTTGTTTCGGCTTATACAGCGGGCTTATGGCTTATGCGGTTTTTGGCTTATGTTTCATAAGCTCACTTTTTGTGGCTTATTTTGAAACTTTCCGGCTTATATAAGCTTATTATGACATGATAGGCTTATTTAGAGCCACAAAAGGTGAGCTTATGAAACATAAGCCGAAAACCAAATAGGCTATAAGCCCGCTATATAAACCGAAACAAACACACATAAGCTTATTTTTGCAGGTGGTAGTGGTGTGATTGTGATTGTGACTGTGACTGTCTACATCCTACCTCGCTACCCATAATGGGGTTGTGCTTGACACGTAAAAGGCACCAACCACACGTGGTGGTTTAGTTTTGTGCAACATTTGGTCATGTGGATGATTTGGTGAAGGGAGAAGAAAGTAGAGGCTCTTTATTTTGGGGGCGTATATGATACTTGGGCTACTACACCTATCGGCGGGATTGGGTATTTGGTACTGTTCTTCTGTTACCTTATTTTTGGGCTTATGAGCTTATTTGGACCAGCTTATATTTTATAGGCTCATTTTTTTTTACTTATTAGCTTGTTATGACTTATTTATGGAAAATAAACAAAATTAGGAGCTCATGAAATATAAGCCGATTCAAATAAGCTCATAAGCCAAAAAATAAGCTTATACAAATACGCTCGTACAGGGGTGTTTGTTTATGCTTATATGCAGGCTTAGAAGCTTATTTGAATCGGCTTATTTTCAAGCTTTTGTGCTCATATTCCATTTTTAAGTCGTAATAAGCTCATAAATAAAATAAAAAAAGCCGGGAGAAATGAGCTTATGAAATATAAGCATAGTCAATAAGCTCATAAGCCCAAGAATAAGTTTAAACAAAAGCGAAAGCGATCACCCGGAATATATATTCGAATATAGGTCTCAAATTAGGCGATTCCTAGGCTTTTGACATGCTCATTGTGTTTTTAGGTTTTGTTAGAACTGTTTCATTTTTTCATTTTGTGGTTAATTTCTTAGTTTGTGCATCGTGTAGTTAGGTTTCACTATAGCGAATTTTTGCCCCAAAATAAGCAGATAAGCAAAAGCAGTTTTGTATGATCCAAAGTTCCAAACAAACTGCTTGTCTGCTTATCATAAGCAATCCCAAACACCCTCTTAGGTTTTTTTAGGAACTTTTATCTTAAAACAATTTTACATACAAATGGAAGTTGTAGGTCTCAAATAAGGGAACTAATCGGTTTTTCATATTCATTCAGTGAACTGTTAAACTGGATTTGCTAAAATGGCATCGAGATTCTCAAGTTCTTCAGCCAGTCTCGAAATCGAGCTGACAAAAGTTGGGGAGAAGCTGCTACATCTTCCTTCTTCAACGGAAGAGATTATCAAAAGTCTTGTGGTTAGTGTTTCCTTTTTCTCCATATAGTTTCATTTTTATAGCATTACTGATGTTTTTTCAACAAAACAAGGTTTCTATTGATACGCGCATTTGTTGCTATCGTTAACAAATTATAACTCACTTTCATTATCTTGTAATAGCGAACAGAGAAAATGCTGTCCAGGCTACCACAATCGGCATCCATATCGATGATTAAATCACTGCATCCAATAATTAAAGTACTGATTGCTGAAGACTTGGCGAGTCATTCTGATATAAACGTGAAAATCTCAGTTGCATTTTGCATCTGTGAGATCATAAGAATTATGTCACCGGATATCCCTTACGACGACAACCAGATGAAGGTATGTTTCAGTTTAACTTGTGGAGAATTTTTAGAATATAATGTAAGTAACTGCATTTTCCTTTTTCGTTGGTGATCAGGTGTTTTTTGAACTGGTAGTGACTGTGTTTGAGAAAGTATCTTCTTCATCTGGTGGATGCTATAGGAAAATGATCAAGGTTCTGAAAGCATTAAGCAGTGGTAAATTTTTGGTGATGATGTGTGACTTGCAGCTGGAGGGACTAATTGTTCGACTATTTAAACAGTTTTTAACTGTTGCTGAGTAAGAACTGTGTTTCTTTTCTAAAAGTTAGACTTGTTCTGTTTGCATAGCAAAATGTGCGTTTTTGTGCTAAAACGCTCTTATGCTATCAATCTCAATATGCTGTCATCTCTTGTAAATAGAGCAATAAAACGATATCAAAATGAAACTGTCATTTAGTGGAATATTTAAAGATCAACTGAGTTTGTTCTTTCTTCTTATGGTTTTTAAGCTCAAATTCATCTGCTGTTGTATCCAAGATGGAGAAAATTATGACTATGATCATAAAAGAAAGTAAGGAGCTCCCGCATGAGCTTGTAAATCTTCTAGCTATGAATGGAAAAATCAAGAATGAGGTGATTATAATTTTGCTGATATTTACCAAAATAGGTTCTTCATTCACCCTTAATTACATGCTATACTGAAGTGTTGATCCTCTTGCAGATTGCTTCACCTGTTCGTACAGAACTAGGGAAGAAAGTTCTTAAGAACTATGCTGATCAACTCAATCCAGATATCCCCGATATGGTATGGGATAACTCTTAATTAATAGAGTAAATGTCACCAGGAGAAATGATTAGGGATGACTGGATGGCAAAAAAACCCGAACCCGACGGGGAAACCCGAAACCCGAACTTATTGTGGCGGGGCGGGGCATGCTTATCGGGTTTCGGGGTGGGTTTCGGGGCCTTAACAGGGATTCTTATCGGGTTTGGGGCGTGGACGGGGCATACTATCCCCGCCCCGCCCCGAAACATATACATATATCTATATACCTAAAAGGCTAAAATATTTTGCTAGTATTTACGTACTAAATATAATTCTAATTTTATTTTTTTTATTATTATTTTTTTAAAATTTAAACTTGGTAATATTTCAAAGTGTGATCATAAAAGCTTGTTTTGTGTCATAATATTCTAAAAAAGTTGTGATTTATTCCAATGCTTAATATATTATTAATGGGTTCTCGATTCTTTAAGTTATTCCGTAAAATCATATTGTTAATAGTGTAAAAATAAGAATAAACGAGGGACGACACGAGTATGATGGAGCATCGCGCTCAAAAAAGACAACCCTATAAGTTCCCAATGGGGAATGGGGCGGGTTTGGGGCAGCATCTCGCCCAAACGGGGCGCCCCGATAAGATCCCCAATGGGGATTGGGGCGGGTTTGGGGATGATTTTTGTAATCGGGTTTGGGGATGGGGATGGCCGCCCCGCCAGGCCAAACCTGCCCCATTGCCATTCCTAGATGACTCTTAATAATTAGGCACACTTTTAGGCATCTCCATCTTTTCGCTTAGAATGAAACAGATTGAAATTTGATTATCCAAAATGGTTGTATCTATAAAAAAACGACATATTAGTGTTCGTGTCTCTTGCTCATATTTCTGTATATATGGTGCAGACTATAAGGCGTTGTCTACATTCTCAAAGTGAAAAGAAACATGAAAATAAAACCCTTTCAATTGTTGAGACACCAATGCAATCAAAATCTGTAACAAAGGTGAAAGGAAAGCGCAAGAGAAATGCCAAACAGGTACACTTCTGGAAACTATTTGGAGGTGGCAAAATGGGACAACCAACAAGCTCAAAATGGGACGACCAACAAGCTCTTTTTGTCTCTTTTTTTTTGTCTAATTTTTTAAAAAGTGATTAACATTAAGATATGAAGAAAGCTATCTAAGTTTTGAAATAAAACAATTTTTCAATACATTTTGGGTGACTTTTGACGTTTAACCAACTTAATTTTTTTTTACCCATTTGACCCGTTAGAGGCACAGTATACCCCAAATCGACCCGTTTACCCAATAATGGCACCAAAATGACACCTCTAGTCTTATCCTCCTTTGAAATTAAACATGAACAACTCTTCATTCCAATACACTAATCAAATTCGGGACTAAATGTATACACTATTCAGATTCAGTCTGCTGAGCTTGGTGAAAATCTAGTCGGAAGCAGGATAAAAGTTTGGTGGCCTGAAGATAATGCGTAAGTATCATGGCACATGACTGAGATTCATATATATTTGTGACTCTTCTTATGTGAACTTCTTTTGCTGCAGCTATTATGAAGGAATTGTGAAATCCTTTCAATCTCGTAATAAGAAGCACAAGGTTTGATGTTACACATATAATCTCCAAGGTGTCATCTAGCATATTCTATATACTTTGTATGTAACATGTGTTGATATATCTTCCTAGGTATGGTATGATGACGGTGATAAAGAACTCTTAGACCTCAAG
>LBNU01000621.1:32283-51851 GCA_014162995.1 Artemisia annua
CCGGTTTCTTCCCCATGTTTGGTGATATTTCGACTGTCTTTTTCATTCTTTTGGATGGCTTGATTCCCGTTTTCCTTCTGCCAGAGGATTAACACCTTTCTACAGAGCAAGATAAAACTTAATGGTGACTCTCTCACAGGTTGAACTTTGTTGAAAGTTTATTGTGTACATTTGCCGGATTTATAGAAAAATAAAGAGTCGTGTGTTGTGATGAACTGAATTTGGTGGTGTGGGAATGTCTAAGTTTTTTTTTTGCCCCAGTAGTCATACTAGGGCGCTGTTTTGCTATTTATAAGAATACATAGTATGTTTTTAGAAAAACGAAAGAAAGGAGAAAGAAAAAAGGGTAAGAAATCAGTAAAAACTAAAAAGACAAAGACATGATATATTTTTTGAAGTTAAAAAATAGGAATGTAAGTACCATTGTACTTCGCTACGGTGTTTGGATATGAAGGGGAAAAGGACAAAATACCAATGTTTAAAATTTCGGTTCGACTAGGCCGGTTGGACCGCGACATTACCCGGCGCCGTTGCTACCGGTTTTTATGAAGAGTTCAAAGCCAAGATTCGAATCGTCGAGTTTTAGCCAGCTTCCGGGTCGCCCATTTCGAAACAGGTTGGTTATTAGTTTTTGTTGATGACAGTACCAGAAATACCCCCTCTGCTGGAAGTCGCTTTCTAGATCCAATCTCCGGTCTTTCGTTCGCGTATTCGAATGTCTAGATAGTAGGAAATGTACGAAAAGGCTGGTCTTGTCCTTCCTTAAACCCCGAGACAAATGATACCAACAGTCGAACAGGGAAGGTTATGAGTATAGTGTCTTATGAATTAGTAAGAATTAACTGAACCACCGTTAGTCTTTGTGGTTTTATACTTATGGTTGTGGGTGGGGTGCAAAAGGGTTGGCGGGTGTAATGGTCACCCTATCAGTTCCACCTCCAGCGTCATAAGCTGTTTCACACACAATCTTACTATCAGATTTTACGACCGGCATAGTTGTCACCACCTAACCAAACAGCATAAAATATCTCAGGGGGCGTTTGGGTTGTGAGCGCAATTCATGGAATTTGAGGGAATTGAAATTAAAATTACGCCCCACATTACCATGTTTTAGTTCATCTAGAAGGGGGAAATTAAAATGGCAAAGTAAATTAAAATTCTTAAAATCGGGAGATTAGAGATGTTCTCCAAAAGTGAGAATTTTAATTTACTTGATTTTTTTTTTTTTTTTTTTTTTTTTTTTTTTTTTAAAAACTTTTTTCTTATTGATTTTTTATAAACTTTTAAATAGAATATTTATGATTTTTTTTATAAACTTTTTTTATAAATTTTTTATAACTATTTTATAAACTTTTTTTATAAATTTTTTATAAACTTCATTATAAATTTTTTAAAAACTTTTTTTAGATTTTTTTTATAAACTATTTTTATAAATTTTTTATAAATTTTTTATAATTTTTTTATAAACTTTTTTATAAATTATTTTATAAACTTTTTTTATAATTTTTTTATAAACTTTTTTTATAAATTTTTTATAAAGTTTTTTTATTAACTTTTTTTATAATTTTTTTATAAACTCTTTTTATAAATTTTTTATAAACTTTTTTTATAAAATTTTTATAATCTTTTTATAAACTTTTTTATAGACTTTTTTTATAAGCTTTTTTATAAACTTTTTTTTATAAATTTTTAAAAAAATATTATAAATATTTTATAAAAAAAATTTTATAAACTTTTTTTTATAATTTTTTTTATAAATTTTTAAATAGAATATTTATGAAATTTATATTAAAAAAATGATATATATATTAATAAATTTCTATCAACCAAACATGCGAAGTTATTTTAAATTCCAGAATTCTAATTTCTCAATAATTTATATTTTCTAGAATTTAAAATTCCGAAATTCTAAATTGCTCCAACCAAACGGCCCCTCACTTTATACAAACATATCTCATAATATACCCACATGCACTCATAAACAAACATAAGAGAGTGCATTTCGTTAGGAGTCCATTTTCCTTCCTTCGCGCGCTAAGGATTTTGGCCGTCATGGCCTTCGCTTGTTAAGCAAGTGCTTCACGTGTGGTGATATACCACCATAACACCTAGTCTGGCCATTAACAAACCAAACTTGGTTTTACTGTCAATTTTTAGTCAGAAACATTTTTACAAGTTCTAAAGCTTAAATTTTGGTATTGTGTCATTAGAAGTTTGAAACATTCTTATACTTAATTACTTATAATGTCAATTTAAAGACAAAACTATTATCTTATTAGATTTATATGTGTTTGGTAAAAAAAATATTATAAGGTTTATAAGCTTAATCATTGTAAATATTTAGTTCGACTAGTCGGTTAAACTGACATCTCGATCAGTTAATAAAAAAAACCAATTTTTAAAACATTGAAAACTACCCATCCAGTTTTACAAAATTTTAACGACCATTGAAAAATTTAAATCTCCGACGAAGCAAAAAAGCAACGCCGGGGACCATAGATGGAAACACCAACAAAAACAGGATCAAATCCGCAAAATTTCAAAAGACTTTGGGGGGATGAAAAGTGTAAATAAAAAAAAAAAAAAAAAAAAAAAAAAAAAAACATGTGTACAGAAGAATCCAAAGTAGTCCTAGATTAATTAATGAATTAAAACAAAAAAATCATGCATAGTTTAATTAATTAATGACAGTAGTCAATCTTAAAAACACAACCACCACCACCTCAAATAAATAAAACAGTGCAACAACATTCCACACTGTTTCTTGATACTACTACAAAAAACACACACACTGACACCCACACACAGAGTTGAAGCATCTTTTGGTATGTACGGTCATTCACCTTTCTTGAATTTTTATGTCAAAATGTGGGTTTTATTTCATCTTCTTGTTAGGGTTTAAGGGGTGTTTGTTTCAGCTTATTTTGTTTGGCTTATGTTTTCTAAGACTGTTTATTTTTTGGGTTATGAGCTTATTAGTATTAGTTTTAAGTCATAATAAGTGAGAGAAAAATAGGCTTATGAAAATAAATGGGTGTTTGTTAAAGCTTATGTTTAACCACCACCAAATCGCCTAGTTGTACCTGGTTTTTTAACAAATTTAAGGGGTGTTTGTTTTAGCTTATTTTCGGGCTTATGACCTTATGTTGTTTGGCTTATTCTTAAAATGACCAATTTTTAGGTTTATGAGCTTATTTTGTTTGGCTTATGTTTTATAACACTATTTTTTGGGTTATGAGCTTATTTTGTTTGGCTTATGTTTTATAAGACACTTTATTTTTTGGGTTTAAGAGCTTATTTTAGTTTTGGGTAATAATAAGTGAGAGAAAAATAGGCTTATGAAAATAAATGGGTGTATGTTTAGACTTATATTATATTAACCACCACCAAATCGCCTAGTGGTAACTGGTTCCTCACAAGAGGTCATGGTTCAAACCTTGCTAGGTGTGTAGTGTTGTTTTGTTGTTACGAGCTTATTTTTTTAGTTTTAAGTCATAATAGGTGACAAAAAGTTAGGCTTATGAAAATAGATGAAACAATTTGGGTGTTTGTTTAAGCTTATTTTAGCGGGAAGGGGGTGACTATGTACATACTACCTCCCCATAAGACTACCCGTAATGAGGCTATGTTTGATGCGTAAAGGGCACCAACCAAGCGTGGTTGGCTGCACCACCTCCACCACCACCACCACCACGGTTGTGGTTCGGTTTTGTGCACAATTTGGTCATGTGGATGACCAAAACTTTTTTGTTTATTTGGTGAAGGGAGTGAATGATGTGGTGGTGGTGGATCTGGTCACCACTACACATGGTCTGGTATAGTTGTTAACTTGTTATGTTACCTTATTTTTGGGCTTACGAGCTTATTTGACTCGACTTATATTTCATAGGATCAGTTTTTGACTTATTATCTTATTATGACCAACAAGTTCAATAAACCCAAAATTAAGCTTATTGAAGTAAGCTCATAACGGAAGGATGAAGGATTTAAGCTTATATTTGGGCATACAAGCTTATTTGACTTGGCTTATATTTCATAAGCCTTTTTTTTCTAGCTTTTGTGCTTATATTCCATTTTTAAGTTATGCTAGTAATAAGCTAATAAGTCAAAAAATGAGCCGGGTGAAATGAGCTTATCAAATATAAGCATAGTCAAATAAGCTCATAAGCCCAAGAGTAAGCTTAAACAAAAGCGAAAGCAAGCACCCGAAAGTTGTAACTCGAATTTAGGTCTAAAACAGGGAATTCTTGGCTGTGTACATGCTCATTGTGTTTTTAGGCTTTGTTAGAACTGTTACATTTATGCATTTTGTAGTTAATTTCTAAGTTTGTGCATCGTTTATTTAGGTTTCACTATAGCGAATTTTTACCCCAAAATAAGCAGGTAAGCAAAAGCAGTTTTGTATGATCCGAAGTTCCAAAGAAGCTGCTTATCTGCTCATTTTAAGCAATCCCAAACACCCTCTTAATTTTTATTAGGAGCTTTTATCTTATAACAATTTTACCTACAAATGGAAGGTAGGTCTCAAATGGCAGGGGTGTTTGTTTTAGCTTATTTCCAGGCTTATGTTTTATAAGACTGTTTTGTTTTGGTTTATTTGTTTGGGTTATGAGCTTATTTTTTAGTTTTAGGTGACAATAAGCCGATAAGTGAGAGAAAAACAAGGTTATGAAAATAAATGAAACAATTTGGGGTGTTTGTTTAAGCTTATTTAACGGGAAGGGGGTTACTACTTCCTCATAAGACTAGCAGTAACGGGGTTGTGCTTCACGCGTAAAGGGCACCAACCACACGCACCACCACCGCTCGTGGTGATTCTGTTTTGTGCAAAATTTGGTCATAAACTTTTTTGTTTGTTTGTTTGTCTGCGTGAGAGAGTATATTGTGGGATATGTTTGTGTTTGTTTGGTGGTTGATTTGGTGAAGAAAGGAGTGAATGTTGAGGTGGCGGTATTTGGTTTAGTCACCACTACACCTGGTCTAACCCTGTTGTGTTACCTTATTTTTGGGCTTATGAGCTTATATGATTCAGCTTGTATTTCATAGGCATATTTGTTGACTTGTTAGCTTATTATGACTTAAATATGGAAAGTAAGCTAGAAAAAATGGGCTCATGAAATGTAAGCCGATTCAAATAAGCTCATAAGCCTAATAATAAGCTTATACAAATAAGCTCATGAAGTGGTGTTTGTTTAAGCTTATATTTGGAATTATAAGCTTATTTGACTCGGCTTATAATTCATAAGCCCAAGTATACTGGCTTATATTCTAGCTTTTGTGCTTATATTTAATTTTTAAGTCATAATAAGCTCATAAATCAAGAAATAAGCTGGGAAAAGTGAGCTTAGGAAATATAAGCAGAGTCAGATAAGCAAGCCCAAAAATGTGCTTAAACAAAAGCGAAAGCAAGCACCCGGAAGTTGTAACTCGAATTTAGGTCTCAAATAAGGCGATTTTTAGGCTTTTTACATGCTCATTGTGTTTTTAGGTTTTGTTAGAACCTACATTTGTGCATTTTGTAGTTAATTTCTTAGTTTGCGCATCCTGTAGTTATGCTTCACTTGTAGCGAATTTTTGCCCCAAAATAAGCAGATACGCAGAAGCAGTTTTGTATGATCCAAAGTATCAAACAAACTGCTTATCTGCTTACCTTAAGCAATCCCAAACACCCTCTTAGTTTTTATTTGGAACTTTTATGCAAAATCGGTTCTTCATTCACTCTTAATTACTTGCTATACTGAAGTGTGGATCCTCTTGCAGATTGTTTCACCTGTTTGTACAGAACTAGCGAAGAAAGTTCTTAAGAACTATGCTGATAAACTCAATCCAGATATCCCCGATATGGTATGGGATAACTCTTAATAATTAGGCACACTTTTAGGCAGTGATGAAGCCAGGATTTTCTTATTGGGTTGGCCAAAAAATTTCTAAACCAACGTAACACAAGTGTTACTCTCCTATTACTTGACAGTACCTAAACATAGATTTCAATACTCATTACGAGTAAAATTAATGAAAAGAATGAAATATTCTTGCAAATCCGAAGCCAAAAACAAGTCATTAATTGAAGATGGATGTAGTTGAACAATATATAATTACATGGTCTTGTATTTTTGTTCATTTTGATTGCCGATCAAACTTCCATGATTCTTATACTTAATTGAACGGCACACTTAACTCCTAATTATGATTTGAATTGGCAGCTCTTTTTATCTTTGGGTAGGCAATAAGACCATCTTGTGAAATAACTACCCTACAATATATATGGAACTCGTTAGTAACTAATAAAAATTGGGGTAGGCCATGGCCCATCCGAAGCCCTTAGTAGCTCCGGCCCTGCTTTTAGGCATATCCATCTTTTCGCTTACAATGAAACAGATTGAAATTTGAGTAAGTTAAACCCCTTTAAAAAGTTTCAGTGCCCTGATTATCCAAAATGGTTGTATCTATAAAAAACGACATATTAGTGGTCGTGACTCTTGCTCATATTTCTGTATATATGGTGCAGACTGTAAGGCGTTGTCTACATTCTCAAAGTGAAAAGAAACATGAAAAGAAAACCCTTTCAGTTGTTGAGACGCCAACACAATCAAAATCTGTAACAAAGGTGAAAGGAAAGCGCAAGAGAAATGTCGAACAGGTACTTCTGGAAACTATTCTACTTGTAGGTGGCAAAATGGAACGACCAGCAAGCTTTTTATGTCTCTTTTTTTAAAAGTAATTAACATTAAGATCTGAAGAAAGCTATCTAAGTTTTGAAATGAAACAATTCAGGAGGTTTTATGCATTTTCAATACATTTTGGGTGACTTTTGATGTTCAACCACCTTAATTTTTTTTTACCCATTTGACCCGTTAGAGGCACAGTATAACCCAAATCGACCCATTTACCCATTAGTGGCTCCAAAATGACATCTCTAGTCTTATCTTCCTTTGCAATTAAATATGAACTACTCTTCATTCCAATACACTATTCAGATTCAGCCTGCCGAGCTTGGTGAAAATCTAGTTGGAAGCAGGATAAAAGTTTGGTGGCCTGAAGATAATGCGTAAGTATCATGGCACATGACTGAGATTCATACATATTTGTGACTCTTCTTATGTGAACTTCTTTTGCTGCAGCTATTATGAAGGAATTGTGAAATCCTTTCAATCTCGTAAAAAGAAGCACAAGGTTTGATGTTACACATATAATCTCCAAGGTGTCATCTAGCATATTCTATATACTTTGTATGTAACATGTGTTGATATATCTTCCTAGGTATGGTATGATGACGGTGATAAAGAACTCTTAGACCTCAAGGCGGAACAGTGGGAGTTAGTTGAAGAGGTGTCTCCTATGTCGGATTGTGTACATATCTCCTTACCCTTCTATATATTTTGGAACTTCTTTTGCTAAGCTTCATGTTACCAAACTAAATTATGTTATATGTTCCTGCTATTTATATTAGAAAGGTAATGTCCAGTCCTGTTGGTCATAACTTAGTGAAATTGGGCTTCCTCTTGGCATTTCTCTTTGCTTGTAAGGACTAAACTACATATCCAAACGAACTAGATTAAATAAATTGTCTAAAATTTTTCGGGTCAAATTTGGCCAGGTCGGATTGTGTTGGCCTTTGAAGATTTTCTTAAATTTCATACAACTAAGATTATTATATACAATTACAAAAAGTATACCCATAATATCACCATTGTAATTAGTTTAATCATTTGATCAATTAACGTGTCAATCCAACTCGCTTGACCCGTTAGGCCCCTTATCGTTTTTGACAATTTTAAAAGCTTACCTCTGTGACCCGTTTGAGGCAATGTATTACCAAAATGAACAAATCTTCATTTTAATTTGGCATTTTGATTATGCTAATAGTATCTCAGATTATACAACTCTTGATCCAGGCTCAATCTGCTGAACATGGTGAAAGTTTGGTTGGGAGAAGGATTAAAGTTTGGTGGCCTGCAAATGAAGGGTAAGTACCATATCTATTTGTAAGATTCATGAATATTTGTGGCTCTTTTAATGTGAACATCTTATTTCTGCAGGTATTCCGTAGGAGTTATGCAATCCTTTGACTCTAGTAAAATGAAGCACAAGGTGTGAGTTTGACAAATATTAACCCGAAGGTGTTGATTTACATTTTCCTTATGCTTTTTATGATGACTACTGTTTGTTGCTATATGTTTTTAGGTATTGTATGATGATGGTATTGAAGATGTCTTAGATATCAATCAGAGACGATGGATGTTGCTTGAAGATGTGTCTGCCATAGAGCCTATACCTGATATCGTATATGTATCCCCTCTCTTTATACATTGAAACTTCTTTTACTAAGCTCCATGTTATACGTTTCTGTGATTTATATTAGAAGGGATAACTTTTGCCCAAATGGACAAAACCGTGTCAATTTGCCCTTCTTCAAAAACATTGTTCAGTTTCTTTGGGTAAAACCAAGATATCTAAATGGCTAAAATAATGCAAAAAAATGTGCTTAATGTATTTTTGTTCAAGTTGGGTTTGGTTACTGTTTTAAATTTGTTGCCGTGTTTCTATGAGCCTTTATAGTTATAGGAATTGGATATTATTGAAAACCTATACTATTGAATTAATATCAAGTTTTTTGGAGTGAAACGATTTAGTATTTTAAGTAATGGAAACTAAATTAATATGAAGAGCATTTAATATTGTAGGTTGTTGTGAAGTTCAAAAGAAGATTAAACAAAAAACAAATGGGGCAACCTAACCTGTTTGTTCTGTAAACCAACCTGACCTGCTTAGACTCACCTGTTTCTATCAATTTCCTACAGCAGGGACAGGTACTGCCTACAAAGGGTTTGTCTACTCAGGCACTCCCTATAAAGGGTTCGTCTACTCAGGCACCGCCTGAAAAGGTTTCGTGTATTCTGGCACTGCCTAAAAAGGGTTCGTCTACTCACGCACTGCATGAAAAGATTTGGTGTATTCTGGGACTGCCTAAAAAGGTTTCTTCTACTCAGACACCTGAAAAGGGTTTGTATGCTCGGGCACCGCCTAAAAAGGTTTCGTCTGCTCTGGCGCCGCCTGAAAAGGTTTCGTCTACTCAGGCACTGCCCATGAATGTTCCGACTACTCAATCTTGCTTAAAATGTGTCCAAGGCTACAAAGTGAAGAAAAGCATTGCACCAATACTTGAAGCCATTCTTGAGAAATATGGTGACATAGCTTCTGATTGTGTTTTTAAAACACCTTCTGTCAGAGCATCTATCCTTGAAGTTATTTGTGAAATTTTCATTCGAATTCAAACTAATGATGTTACAGAACTCATTTCTGAGATGGAGGAAATAGAGTGCCAGGTGTCAGCTGCAGAGGTGTACAAAATCAACGTGTCATGGCTTCGACAGCACTTGTCATGGCTTCAACATAACTTGGATGCCATCCACAAAAGAATGGTGACCAAGGAAAAATGCAGTTTGCTTTGTAAAGGGAAAGCCAACGTCAGTTTGGTCAACAGAGCTGCCAAAAGGGATTTGGAAGAGGCGCAGATAGAGCTTCTGACTGCACAAGAACGGTTTAGAAAGGCTGAAAGGCGCGTGGAGGTACTCAATCTTGTAGAAAAGAGGCTAAAGGACAGTTTATTTGAAGAGTCTAAGGCTGAACTGGACTCGTGGATAACAGTCTAACACAACCAGTTTTATAGGCTAATTAAATCATGCTAGATATGTAATTAATCTAAGATCACCCTAATCTGTCACCATTACGTTTGGCGTAGCCCCTATCATTAGAGACACGTTGAGTTTTATGTATATACTTGTATACTTGGAAGTTAAGATTAGCTTGTTTCTGCATCATATCTTTATATGCTTGTTAGAGATCACAAAATTATGAGTTTATACTAAACGTAGAATGGTCGTTTCTTTTAACATTTTTAAGCTTTTGAGAGGTTTCACTGTTGTCTTTAAACAGTCTGATTAAAGGAAATGCGTCTAAATTACTACATGTGGTGGTCTTTACAGTTCTTCCCATTCTCGTTCATACTACATTGAATCTCTGATTTATTGTCTACTAAAGTGTGTGAGGCTTGGGATATTTAGCTCCAGATTCTCCCATGTTGGTGATTTTCGACTGTTTTTTTCATCTTTTGATGGCTTGCTTTCCCTTTTTGGTTTGCAGAGGATAAACCTTCCTACAGGAGCAGATAAAAACTTATGTGACTTCTACAGTTGAACTTTGTTTTGACAAGTATATTCATACAATATGTCTAGCATAGGTGAATGTGTACATTTGCGAATTTAGAAAAATAAAGAGTATGTGTTCTGATGAACTGAATTTTTGTGGTGTGGAAGTGTTAAAAGTTTTTTTTTTCCCCAGTAGTCATACTATTACTAGGGGCTGTTTTGTATTTATAAGAAATAAAATAGTATGTTTTTAGAAAGGCTTTATCTAACTTATGCCATGGAGGCATGACTTAAGAAGTACAAAAAGACAAAAGAAATCCTATATCTGCTTTCGTTTATTAACTATCCTCACAACCCAAAAGAAAAAACGGTAAGAAAAGAAAAAAATGTTAAAAGTTATATATACATGAAGCATTATAGAAATGCCAAAATATCGAATGTAAAAAATGTTTCATCTTTGAAACACGTCCCTATATATGCTTTCGTTTATTAACTATCCTCACAACCCAATTTGGTTTTCCCTTAATGAAGATAAGAAATCCTAAGCCTACACCAAGTACAATACCACATCCATATCCCATGACAACAGATTGCCATGTAAATCCATCGAAAAAAGCTGAATCTTCTTGTTCTCGTGATGACACAGTGCGGGGTAGAGTTTGTTGCTCATCGTCATTGCATTTTTTTGACAAAGGAAAACCACACAATGCGGAGTTGTGTTGGTACGAATTGTTTTCGAATGTGTTGAATTGTCCCCCTTGAGGTATGGCTCCAGAAAGTTGATTGCTCGAAACATTAAAGAACCCCATAAATGTTAGCTTAGTAAGCTGTAACGGGACTTTCCCTTTGATCTGGTTTGACGACAGGTCTAAAGACTCGAGTTTTATCAAGTTTCCAATTGTTGTAGGAATTCTTCCATTGAGATGGTTGTGAGATAAGTTTAGATAGCGAAGAGAGTTAAGCATTCCAATGTTAATTGGAATATCACCTTGAAAAATGTTGTTTGAAAGATCAATAGTTGTCAGCACAGTGAGAATTCTTTCAAAAATTCTTTCATTTCCTTTCACCACAAGCACGACGGTATCTTTATATGTACGACTACCCATGTATTCTGGCACTCGTTCTTGAACTTTTCCATCAGTATCCATCATCGCTTTAAAGTTTTCAATATACTTCGAGGGCAAAGGACCCTTAAACAAGTTTCCAGACAGGTCAAGAATTCGTAATTTAGGAAAGGGGAACTGACGGCTTGAGCCGGACTCAATTGCACCACTAAACCTATTAGATCTAAGGACAAGAACTTGTAGCTGTGGAAGAGCATCAAGCCAAGTGGGAAACGTATCGCTTATCATATTTTTACCAAGATCAACAACCTGTAGAAGTTTACAATTCATCAAGCTTCTTGGCACCATCCCTTGTAACTGATTGTCATAAAGGTTTAGGCTAGTCAATCTACTTCCGTTCTGGAAACAATCTGGGATCGTACCACTAATGTTATTACGTGACACATGGAAAACTTCCAGAAAACTTGAACTGCAAAATGAACTAGGGATCCCTCCTGACATTGTATTACTCTTTATAGAATATGCAATCATGTTTATAGGTACTTCTGGGAGGTTTCCATAAAACATGTTGTCATCAAGTCTGAGATTTTTAAGGGATGTTGAATTACCGATTGTTGCTGGTAGCTCGCCTGTGAATTGGTTTCTCTCCAGGTACACAGTATCCAATCTCGAAATTTTCCACAACCGGTCAGGGATTTCTCCTGAAAATCTGTTGACATGACCCTGGAGACTCTTTAAGCTGCTACAATTTCCGATGGATTTTGGTATCTCGCCTGACAGACTATTATTAAAAACAATCAATCCTTTGAGCATACCATTGTAACATAGATTCTTTGGTAAGTTTCCGGTGAAGTTGTTTTCGGAAACCTCAAATATCTTCAGTTCTGAGTACCTTCCAAAATCCGGTGGCAATTGACCCGATAAAATATTCCTGAAAACTCGAATATCGTGCAGTTTAGGCAAGCGACCGATACCCACTGGAATTTCACCGGACAAACGATTGATCATGAGTGTCAAGTTTGTTAAACTTGTCAGATTCCCAAAACCGTCAGGTATTTTGCCTGTCAATTTGTTAGCAGAGAGATCAATGATCTCCATATTCCATGCTTCAATAGAGTCTGGAATTGCTCCTGTTAGATTGTTCCCCCAAAGATACACTTCTTTTAAATTCTTTAACAAGAACAGATCACTAGGTATTGATCCCTCAAGCCTATTGACAGACAAATCCAACAGCTCCATGGCCACCATGCCAGATAAATTCCCCGGTATTTCTCCAATCAAGTTAGCTTCCGTAATGATAAAAGTTTGAAGCTTTTTTAACCGAGTAAAACTATGAGGAAGTCTTGATGGTTTGAAGTCATTAAAACCCAAGTATAATTCTTCAAGATCATTTAAGCTACCGATTTCTTCAGGAAAACTAGCATTAAATAAATTCTGGCGTAGATCAAGATATGTAAGTTTTGACAATCTTGAAATATTGACCGGAATGTCACCCGAGAAGTTATTATTCAAGAGACTTAAATACTTAAGCTCCCGTGATAATCGCGATATATCATCAGGGATACGTCCCACAAAAATGTTTTCAGAAAGGTCAAGGAACTCAAGATTAGTGCAGTTATAAAGACCAGTAGGAAAATGTTCATTGAAATAGTTCCAACTCAGATCAAGGTGAGTTAAGCTTTTAATGTCACAAATGAAGGGTGGGACAACACCCCTGATGTCTTGTTTTATGGTGATACCTGTAATGGTATTTGCAGTACATGTAATCTCGGGCCAGCTGGTGCATGGGTTGGAGGATTGGTTCCAGTGGCTGAGGGAAGGTGGATTGGACCAGAAGTTTTTGAGGTTGAGAAGCGTGGTTCGATCATTTTGGTTGGTGTTATGTTGCGACACTACATGAAAGGGTGTGAGGAAGAGCAAGAGAAGAGAATGTTGGTATAGTATTGACATCTTTGTTTTCCGGCACGATAGATGCATGAGGGTGGTTGATTAATTATGTTTGATGTATGTTGAATAAGTGAGAGTTGAACAAGACTGGAAGCAAAGTAGAGTTTGAGTTTCGACTCTATATTTGACTTGATCTACTCTTGTCACGTATCACCATTATTGTTTTGACTTGTCTTCTATTAGAAAAAAGGGCGACACGCGGACACCCACGAAATTTTCGTAGGGAAATGTTTCGAACGAAANTGACTCTTAATAATTAGGCACACTTTTAGGCATCTCCATCTTTTCGCTTAGAATGAAACAGATTGAAATTTGATTATCCAAAATGGTTGTATCTATAAAAAAACGACATATTAGTGTTCGTGTCTCTTGCTCATATTTCTGTATATATGGTGCAGACTATAAGGCGTTGTCTACATTCTCAAAGTGAAAAGAAACATGAAAATAAAACCCTTTCAATTGTTGAGACACCAATGCAATCAAAATCTGTAACAAAGGTGAAAGGAAAGCGCAAGAGAAATGCCAAACAGGTACACTTCTGGAAACTATTTGGAGGTGGCAAAATGGGACAACCAACAAGCTCAAAATGGGACGACCAACAAGCTCTTTTTGTCTCTTTTTTTTTGTCTAATTTTTTAAAAAGTGATTAACATTAAGATATGAAGAAAGCTATCTAAGTTTTGAAATAAAACAATTTTTCAATACATTTTGGGTGACTTTTGACGTTTAACCAACTTAATTTTTTTTTACCCATTTGACCCGTTAGAGGCACAGTATACCCCAAATCGACCCGTTTACCCAATAATGGCACCAAAATGACACCTCTAGTCTTATCCTCCTTTGAAATTAAACATGAACAACTCTTCATTCCAATACACTAATCAAATTCGGGACTAAATGTATACACTATTCAGATTCAGTCTGCTGAGCTTGGTGAAAATCTAGTCGGAAGCAGGATAAAAGTTTGGTGGCCTGAAGATAATGCGTAAGTATCATGGCACATGACTGAGATTCATATATATTTGTGACTCTTCTTATGTGAACTTCTTTTGCTGCAGCTATTATGAAGGAATTGTGAAATCCTTTCAATCTCGTAATAAGAAGCACAAGGTTTGATGTTACACATATAATCTCCAAGGTGTCATCTAGCATATTCTATATACTTTGTATGTAACATGTGTTGATATATCTTCCTAGGTATGGTATGATGACGGTGATAAAGAACTCTTAGACCTCAAGACGCAACAGTGGGAGTTGGTTGAAGACGTGTCTCCTATGTCGGATTGTGTACATATCTCCTTACCTTTCTATATATTTTGGAACTTCTTTTGCTAACCTTCATGTTACTAAACTAAATTATGTTATATGTTCCTGCTATTTATATTAGAAAGGTAATGTCCTATTGGTCATAACTTAGTGAAATTGGGCTTCCACTTGGTATTTCTCCTGGCTTGTAAGGATTAAACAGCATGTACAAACGAACTAGATTGAATAAAGTGTCTAAAATTTTTCTGGTCAAATTGGGCCGGGTCGGATTGTGTTGGCCTTTATATACGATTACAAAAAGTATACTAAGAATATTATAATCTGAATATATGTGTCTGCCATAGAGCCTATACCTGATATTGTATATATCTCCCCCTCTCTTTATACATTGAAACTTCTTTTACTAAGCTCCATGTTATACATTTCTGTAATATATATTAAGAGGGATAACTATTGCCCAAATGGACAAAACCGGGTCAATTTGCACTTCTTCAAAAGATCTGTTCGGTTTGTTTGGGTAAAACAAAGATATCTAAATGGCTAAAAGAATGCAAAAAAAATGTGCTTAATATATTGCTGTTCAAGTTGGGTTTGGTCACCATTTTCAATTTGTCGCCATGTTTCTATGAGCTATTATAAATATAGAAATTGTAGGTTGTTGTGAAATTCAAAAGAAAAAAAAAAAAAAAAAAAAAAAAAAAAAAAAAAAAAAAAAAAAAAAAAAAAAAAAAAAAAAAAAAAAAAAAAAAAAAAAAAAAAAAAACCAATGGGTCAACCTAACCTGTTTGTCCCGTAAACCAACCTGACCCGCTTAGACTCACCTGTTTCTATCCATTTCCTACAGGAGGGACAGGTATTCCCTATAAAGGGTTCGTCTCAGGCACCGCCTCAAAAGGTTTCGTGTACTCTGGGACTGCAAAAAAAGGTTTCGTCTACTCAGGCACCGCCTAAAAAGGTTTTGTCTACTCAGGCACTGCCTATAAAGACATCGTCTACTCAGGCACTGCCTGAAAAGATTTGGTGTAGACTGCCTAAAAAGGTTTCTTCTACTCAGGCACCGCCTAAAAAGGTTTTGTCTATTGAGGCTCTGCCTATGAATGTTTCGACTACTCAATCTTGCTTAAAATGTGTCCAAGGCTATAACGTGAAGAAAAGCATTGCACCAATACTTGAAGCCATTCTCAAGAAACATGGTGACATCGCTTCTGATTGTGTTTTTAAAACACCTTCAGTGAGAGCATCTATCCTTGAAGTTATTTGTGAAGTTTTCATTCGAATTCAAACTAATGATGTTACAGCCCTCATTTCTGAGATGGAGGAAATAGATTGCCAGGTGTCAGCTGCAGAGGTGAACAAAATCAACGTGTCATGGCTTCGGCAGCACTTGGATGCCATCCACAAAAGAACAGAGATCAAGGAAAAATGCAGTTTGCTTTGTAAAGGGAAAGCCAATGTCAGTTTAGTCAACAGAGCTGCCAAAAGGGATTTGGAAGAGACGCAGATAGAGCTTCTGACTGCACAAGAACGGTTTAGAAAGGCTGAAAGGTGCGTGGAGGTACTCAAACTTGTAGAAAAGAGGCTAAAGGACAGTCTCTTGGAAGAATCTAACGCTGAACTGGACTCGTTGATAACAGTCTTAACACAACCAGTTTTATAGGCTAATTAAATCATGCTAGATATGTAATTAATCTAAGATCACCCTAATCTGTCACCATTACTTTTGGCATGCATAGACCTCTATCATTAGAGACGTTGAGTTTACTTGGAAATTATGCTTAGCTTGTTTCTGCATCATATCTTTTATAAGCTTGTTAGAGATCACAAAATTACGAGTCTACGCTAAACATAGAATGGTTGTGTCTCTAACATCTTTAAACTTTTGAGAGGTTTCATCCGTTGTCTTTAAACATACTCCGGTTGACTCATTACAAAGTAACAGCGTCTAAATTGCTGTGTGGTGGTCTTTACAGTTCTTCCCATTCTCGTTCATACTACATTGAATCTCTGATTTATTGTCTACTAAAGTGTGTGAGGCTTGGGATATTTAGCTCCAGATTCTCCCATGTTGGTGATTTTCGACTGTCTTTTTTCATCTTTTGATGGCTTGATTTCCCTTTTCGGTTTGCAGAGGATAAACCTTTCTACAGGAGCAGATAAAAACTTATGTGACTTCTACAGTTGAACTTTGTTTTGACAAGTTTATTGTGTACATTTGCGAATTTAGAAAATAAAGAGTGTGTGTTGTGATGAACTGAATTTGTGTGGTGTGGGAATGTTAAGTTTTTTTTTGCCCCAGTAGTCATACTAGGGGCTGTTTTGTATTTATAAGAAATAAAATAGTATGTCTTTAGAAAAAGGAAAAAAGGAAAAGAAAAAAGGGTAAGAAATCAGTAAAAACTAAAAAAGACAAAAGACATCTATATTTTTTGAATTAAAAATAGGAATGTCAAGTACCATTGGTATTCTACGGTGTTTGGATATGAAAGGGGAAAAGACAAAAATACCAATGTTTTAAAATTCGGTTCGACTAGGCCGGTTGGACCGGCGACATTACCGGGCCGTTGCTAGCCGGTTTTATGAAGATTCAAAGCCCAAATTGAATCGTCGAGTTTTAGCCAGCTCGGGTCGAACCATTTCACGAAAACAGGTTGGTTATTACATTTTTGTTGATGACAGTACCAGAAATACCCCTGCTGGAAGTGCTTTCTAGATCCAATCTCCGGTCTTTCGTTCGCTATTCGAATGTCTGGACTAGTAGAAATGTACGAAAGGTGGTCTTGTCCTTTCCTTTACAACCGCGAGGAAAATGATACCAAAGTCGAACAGGGAAGGTTATGAGTATAGTGTCTAAGTGAATTTAGTAATGAATTAACTAAACCACGGTTAGTTTGTGTTTTAACTATGGTTGTGGGTGGGGTGCAAAAGGTTGGCGGGTGTAATGGTCACCCTATCAGTTCCACCTCAGCGTCACATAAGCTTTTCAACACACATCTTACTATCAATTTTAGAGGCATAGTGGTCACCACCTAACCAAACACATAAAAATATCTCAGGGGGCGTTTGGTTGGAGCAATTTCATGGAATTTGAGGGAATTTGAAATTAAAATTACCCCAATTACCATGTTTAGTTCATTAGAAAGGGGGAAATCTAAATGGCAAAGTAAATTAAAATTCCTTAAAATGGGGAAATTAGAATGTCTCCAAAAAGTGAAGAATTTTAATTTACTTGATTATTATTGACATTTTAGAACGAAAAGTGCAAGTGTGTGTCACTCGCATGGACGATTTATGTAATTAACTCTGACAAAAAACATGTCACAGACTATTGGTATTATATGGTGTTTGGACATGAAAGGTTGAAAAGATAAAAATACTCATCCAGTTTACAAAATTTTAAAGCCTATGAAAAATTTAAATCCCTGACAAAGTAAAAAGGGTAAAGTCATAAATGCTTAACCTACTTACAAATTTGACTTATTCTACATAATGTACTTTTTTTTTTATTATCAAAATGCTTAATTAAGTTTGTTTTTTGTTTCATTACGCATAACATTTCCGTTTTATCTGGTTATATGTTATGTGTAATGAAACAAAAAACAAACTTAATTAGGCATTTTGACAATAAAAAAAGTACATTATGTAGAATGAGTCAAATTTGTAAGTAGGTTAACATTTATCGCTTTTATAGGATGAACTTTGTTTCTACTAGATGAACATCATGATGTTCAATACTTCTATTTGGTGAACATAGTTTTATATGAAGAACTTTGCAACTGCTATGATGAATATCACAATATTCATCAATTAGATCACACAAAAGACCCCTATTATGCCATTTGTCAAACCAAAAGTTACATTTTTTCACATTACCAATCTTAAAAAAAACAAAACTCCTAATTTTGTTCCTAAAAATGACGAAATAAATTCCTTAAACGTTATACTTCATTTATATTTAAAAAATTAAATATATTATATATATAAGTTTTTATTTAAAAACGATTATAATGTTCTCCAATTAAAAAAAATATGTGCCCGTTAATGCCCATTTAACTTTTCAATGGGCTAAATATGCCCATTTCAAAAAAAGGATGGGGCTAAATGTGCCCAAGTCTTTTACAAAGTAGTCAAAATTAGCCAATTTTTTTCATTTCGGGCACAAATTGCCACCTCTAACAAAAGTCATCCATATTTTTTGAATTAAAAAGTAGAGTTAATTACCTAAATCGTCTTTGTGGTTGACATACAGTTGCAACTTTCATCTTAAAACGTTAATATTACACTAGTCGTCCCTGTGATTGTCCATTTTGCATGGACCGGTCCATTAACCAGATAGGCGTTAGTTTTTTTTCGTTAAATTTGATCATGTGTTGGGCATGTGAAGGCAAAACTAACCTTTTAAGTCCATAGGAACCGAATGGGCGTTAGTAACAAAGGGACGATATATGTAATTAACTCTTAATTTTCATTCATTATTTTTATTTTTTAAATTTCATTTTTTTATTATTTTTTTGTTTCTTTTATTTTTTATTACTCAAAACACTTGCATAGATGTTAACAAATCGCTGAGAAAAAAAGAAAGTAGTTGACACTTGATAAAAGAATGAGGTTGAGGAAGATTAAGATGGAGTGAGAAGGTTTTTGAATTTGAGTTTTCTATTGTGTGAGAAAAATAGAGATAAATGGATATTTGAATTTGATACGATTACTAAAAAATTATAAAGAAATAAAAGATAAAACTAACTAGCTTATTTATCGCTAAATCAAAATCTAAAAAAATAGAAAAAAAAATTGACACCAAACTGATTTAATGAAAAAACCGGAAAAACAAAACCGAGAAACAAATAAAAAAACGAAACTAAATAAATAAAAATAAAAATAATAAGAAACCGAAACCGAAAAAAATAAATAAGAATAAACCCAAAATGAAAAACAAGTAAAAGAAACAGAAAAAACAAAAAAAGAAAAAAAATGAAAAGAAACAAAAAATTTATAAAAGATGATTGGAGAAATAATTAAATAAAAATAAATAAAATAAAATAACTATTTTGAGTTAATTACATAAATGGTCCTTTGGTTACTAATGCCCATTTGGTCCATGTAGACTAGAAATGACAGTTTTGTTCTCACATGAGCAGATAACCAA